>JBCNJP010000003.1:926748-1050642 GCA_039602395.1 Deinandra increscens subsp. villosa | reverse complement strand
TCTATCGTCGTATACATACTCGACCCGAATTCCACAACCCATTAACCACCAGATTTACCCCTAATTCTGTTACCGGTAGTCCGGTATAATAAAAAAAAACTACCCAAATTCCTTGTGAAAAAAGAAAGGAAAAATAAGTCCCACTAAGTCAAGATATATTTCAGACAAAATAAGCTCAGTCCCATGCACTAGCAACACCAGGTCCATAACCACCACCACCACCATAACCACCAGGAGCTCCATATCCGCCACCATACCCGCCACCCGGTGCTCCATAAGCATTGTTCATATTCCCACTACCGTAATAATCTCCACCGCCACCACCACCCCGGTTGAAATTATTATCTCGTCGGAAATCACGCCCGCCAAACCGACCACCCCCACCACGGCGGTTCTTGCCACCACCGTAAGAAGCCCGAGCCGCGTAACGAGCGAGCCAAGCAGGAACCTCTTGGTTAGATTCTTGCATGAGATCTGATAACGGTCTGGCCATGGAGGAATTGTTGTCGTTAAAGAAAGCAGTGGCTAGGCCTGACTTTCCAGCCCGACCCGTTCTTCCTATACGGTGAACATAGTCGTCGATGTCGTTCGGTAGGTCAAAGTTGACCACGTGAGCCACGTGTGGAATGTCGAGACCACGTGCTGCTACATCTGTTGCGACCAGAATCGGGGTGTTCCCGGATTTAAATGATCTCAACGCCTGCTCACGTTCCTGCAGTTGTTCCAAATATTTCAAAATCACCATAAGTATTAAAATCCAAGACTAAAAATCAAAACTTTTTAAAAAATATATATATACCTGTTGTGATCTGTCACCATGAATAGTGGTGGCAGGGAAGCCATTCATACATAACCAATACTCTAGTGAATCAGCCCCTTTCTTAGTCTCCACAAAAACCAATGTAAGGGCTTGCTGCAGTTGATCAAATATATCACAAAATCAAGTCAATTTTTTTTTTGGAAGCTTTATTTAAAAAAAAAGGAAATTGCACCAGGAGCTTATATTAGGATTTGTAGAGGCTTACATGTAAAAGGGAACCCAAGAATAAAGCAATTATGAAATGTTTCTAGCCTTCTAGTTGTAAAAAAAAAAAATTATTTGGTTGTACATTGAGCAGCACCTCGCATACGCGATGTGGTGCCTCAGACCTCGACTTTTGAGACCTAAAGGCCTAGGATCACATCAAGCTTTCTAAACCAAGTTTGAGAGTATTCATAAGTAGAGATCATCCAAGTATCAATCTAGATCAAGTTATGCCATTTCAGGCAACACAAAATTCAAATTTGTTAAAAATGACACCCCCCATTCAAAGATTTTATCATATGACAAGTCACATGTAAGCCCTAAAATGACAATTGCCCCTGAATCCACTCAAATATGTTCTAGACAATCCATCAATAGATGTTTTAAAATTAGATACGGGGCATTTTCGTTTTTATACAACTCTAGATAGAGGAAAGGTTTGTCCTTTATACCCTGGGATAGAGGAAAGGTGTGCCAAAAGATCTGACAAAAGCTTTAACTATAGGTGAATTTTGTCATTTCACATTCTTCAAACAAGTATTATGCGAGAGTCCGCACATTCAAATATTACCTTGCCATGAGCACCATTAGCCCTTTGTGCATGTAAAAGATCCATGAGGTGGCTTCTCTTATCACTTTCTTGTACATATTCAACTCTCTGAACGATCAAATCAGTACTTGAACCGACTCTTCCCACAGCCAAAAATATATAATTTGCAAGAAAATCAGACGCCAGTCTCTGCAAATTAACCATAACCATATAAAGCATTTACCACCTAATTCGACTGTGTACACGTAACATGTAAAAAGATATATTAAAAAGAAATTACCTGTATTTCTTTGGGAAAAGTGGCACTGAATAACATTGTTTGTCTCACACCTGGCGGGGGCATGTCCATTTGTTGCACGATCTTTCTTATTTGTGGTTCGAAACCCATATCGAGCATTCGGTCAGCTTCATCTAAAGCTAAATACCTGATTAATTGTAAAGAGACTCGGGCCCGCTCCAACAGATCTACTAACCGCCCAGGGGTAGCAACAAGAATGTCAACACCTCGTTCTAGCTCTCGAAGCTGACCCGATATAGATTATGTTAGTTGTTAACAGAATGAGCGTTGAATATTACACTATTTAGGGGTAAAATAAGTACTTTTCAAGATTTCATATCAGATGCAAGAAAAATGATTAGATAATGCATAGTTTACAAAACATTCAAACATCTAATTATCAGTTTATGAGTTTATCACAAATCAAATGGCATAAGCATATCCCAAACACTATTAACTTAGAAAAGTGAATGTTAGCATGTGATAAGAAAAACCTACCAAATGATACTAATATGACATTTCCTACAAAAAGTATATATATCATGATTAACACACCTGTTGATTGATTGGGGCTCCACCATAAGCAACAACCACCTTTACCCCGGTTTGATAGGCAAACTTCCTAGCTTCTTCATGAATCTGCATATGAATATTACAAAAACTAAGTCGCTGAAACCGACATAAAACTGAAGTTGAAAGAATCAGAAAATCACATATATAAGATGCATACTTGACATGAAAGCTCCCTTGTGGGCGAGAGAATAAGAGCAAGCGGACATGCCATACGAGGCATCCGAGGTGCTCTTTGACCAAACTGACCGCGCATTATTCCACTAATAATCGGGAAACAAAAAGCAGCGGTTTTTCCCGACCCTGTCTGTGCACACGCCATTAAATCCCGGCCACCAAGCGAAATCGGTATCGCATGACGTTGAACAGGGGTTGGTTTCACATACTTGCACCTCTTGATGTTTAAATTAAGCGCTTCACCTAAATCAATCTCGGCAAAAGTGTTGACGGGTGGCGGCACATTATTGCCACTCGTCTCAACAGGAATGTCCTCATACGCATCGAAGTTGATCCCCGAACTCTCTTGGTCAACAAACTGTTGCTCCGTGCCATCATCTTCGCCAAAAGGGTTCACCTCACGGTCCCTCCCTCGGTCCCATCCACCGCTCCTGTTATTCCACCCACCACCACGTCCACCACTAACGTACCCGGTCCCCGACCTAATGTCGTTTCTAGGAGCAGCCCAGCGGTTACCACCACCGCTTACCGCAGGAATGGCGGTGGTGGAGCCACTGTTTGCGGTGGCTGGTGGTGGGGCCGCCTCGGAACTCGACGGCCTGTTACGAAGATGTGGCGGAACGTAAGTCGGTCTGTTTGGGGCTAAAGAATTTGAATTTCGCTACACCGTATGAACCCGAACCCGAACCCGCAGCCGTGTTTTCAGCTGCAGCAACTGAATCAGCCCAAGAAGTTGGCATACTCAGACACAAACCCTAATTTTAATCTTTCCCCCAATTTCTCCGATTTTTTTTCCACAAAACCCCTAAAAATTTAACCTTTTTCTTAATTCAATCGAACTCCCAAACTTTTCTTCGTCAATATCAAAATCAACAAATTAATCTGCTTTCTCTCTCGATTTGATGCCAAGATTCAACATTTATCAGAGAATAAACTCAAACACATATTCAATCAAACAATAACACCTGCAGAATATACAAAAGTTTCGACATAATTCAACAAAAGGATGCAAAAATTACACAAATTGCACAGATTTGTGAGGATAGCAAGCAGGAAACATGCATCGATTGATTGAGCAAAATGATTAAAGTAACAAGAGACGTATACGTAACAAGATTAAAGAAAAAACTTACGAGAAGATGGTGGGAGAAACGTGGATGGAAAATGTGGGAGTAGAAACCCTAATTTTGTGAGGAAGAAGGCGATATGAAATATGAAAAATATCTTTTGAGGGGTTCTCTCTCTATATCTTTCTCCGACTTTCTCTCTCTACAAATCTTTTCTTTTTGGGTCTCGGCTGTCTCAAAGGACACAAATATTAGGGTCAGGATTTGGTTACAATTTTTTTAAAGGCAAGTTTTGTTCACCAAACAAAAGATATATTTGCTTAAAAACTCTACCACTTTAAAAAGTTTTATCGGTTGTTAAGAATTCTGTTAAGTTGTTTAATAATCGATAAAACTTTTTCAAAATCTTTTTTCTTCTTTTAAGAGAAAAACTTGTTAAGTGCTTCATATGAATTCTTCATAGAATTATTTAACTGTTAAGTAACAAGTTTAATTATAAACAATTCATGTGAGGAGGCAGTTTAATTTAGTATTCACATGTTTTTGTTGAACCATCGTATAACCCTTTCAAAGATCATCACTCTACTCGTACTTTTCTTAGAACGATCTCACCGAACTCCGAACTCCGACCCTTTTCATTTTTCAACAAGTGTAGGTCAATTCTTTACATGTGTGGTGACTAGAACATTATGGATGATTCGTGGATGACCAATTACACGAGATCTCGATCCGTACGAGTGTTGCTGTAGGGGTTGCCAAACAGGCGCGGGGCTACCTTAAAGGGGTTTGGGTCAAGCGACACCAACGGAATTTGAAACCGTAGTGGATCGAGCATATATAAGCGGAATTGTGACCGACCCAAACGGTATTGTAATTCTACAGATTCTCTAGTTTGAATCTTGAGGTCTTTTTCTTTTTCATGTCTTTTTGGTTTTAAATTTTTAGTTTTTTATTTGGTTCTTTTTACTAACCTAGTAACCTCTATCCCATTACGAAATGATGGTACCAAGTAAATTTCTTTTATATATTTTCTAAAGATAAAGAAAACTTTAAAGAAGGGGATAGTGCGTAATTTAGATGGCTTTTATTAGGTAATCTTTTATATAATATAAACATAAACATACATATTTTACATTTTTATCAATATTGTCGTGAGTACTCTTAAGTATAAAATTTCTATATATAACAAAATCAAACCAACAGTGAACCCTTCTTCGGCCAACTACGAGACACCATGTTGCACGATAAAAAATAATACCTTTTTTGTATTTGTTTTTAAACTTCTTTTTTATTATATTTCTATTTATACTCTCAAATAGTTAATGATATATATAATATATATAGTTGTATAACATAAGTTTTAAGTCGCAGACTTTGTGATCACATGTGATCAGATCTCTTTTAATGAATTAATGAATTATAGAGAGAAATAAACTGTAAAAAAGTTATATTATGTTTACCAGTTTCTTTAAATGGAAAAATAACCCCAAAATAACCTCGATCGTTGATACAAATGAGTCTTTAATGTTCAAAATTCGAAATTTTTAGAAAACCGGAAAAGGGTTCCATTCTTTTTGTTTGTTTCTCTCCCACTGTCTTCTTCACTCGCTCGATCCTCCTTTTCTTTTTCGGTTACATGTCTCGCCACCCACAAATTTTGATCCAAATAAATCCATAAAGATTCAACAAATTGGCCAAGAACTCGCCCAAAAGATGAGCTCGGATCCAGTTATGCAGCGCCTTAATCGCAATGTTGATGAACACATCTCGCAGCTCATGCAGTGCAAACCCTTATCTGAACAAGAGGTAATTAATTAATCAATTAATTAATTAATTACATATTTGCATTTCATATAATGTGTGTTTGTTTATCTTTTGATTTGTTGATGGGTTGCTGTTTTATGGGTATGTTTGTCATTGATCTGATAATTTGAGATGATAGATTTGATTTTTGGCAGATCTATTTGATTCAGATCTATTGCAATAAATTCCGAAGCTTTTTGCCTTTTTCTGTAATTTTGTTTCAAAATTATGTTCATATCCAAGATTGTTTCTTTAATTTTTAGCTTTGGTGAATTTTATCGTTTTTTGTTAAATTCTGGAAAAGATTGTTTTTGGGTCAAAATTGATTGATCTGATATTGGTGAAAAATAATTACTTTTTGGGAATCCATCCCATCTTCACAATTATTTGCTTTTTCTTTACAATCTGATCTCTGTCTGGTTTTATAGTCCTGATGTATCTAACATTGTATGATCTGACTCAGTTATGTGATATTAAGTAATTAGATAGATTTTGATGATTTGGTGTAATAAAATGTGCTAGAGATTAGTGAATAAGCATTTTTGTTGATGTGAATATTTGAAAAATCCATGTTATTTAAAAAAGTTATGGATGGAATAACCGGAAAGACAGGAAGAGGTGTCTTTGATTAGGGCAAGTAATTTTTCGGGGATAAAGCTTGCATTTTATGTATATTAGATGATTTTTTTTTGTAAAGATGAGATAAACAAAAAGTTGCCTGCTTTAATGTTGCTGCTCTTGCATGAATCATTTGATATGATCGCATTGAGCCTTTTTTTTTATTAATGATTCAAAGCCTCCAATCTTTGATTTTTGTTGAATGTTTAGGTTAAGTCTTTATGTGACAAGGCAAAAGAGGTCCTGATGAAAGAAAGCAATGTTCAGGTAGATACTCTTTTTTTTTTAATGTTATGCACTTATGCATAGTTATTTGGTTGAAATTATGGATGGTGTGTAAATCGAGTTTACAATACCATCAAACAATGTAATTCTTCGAAGACGAACTCATCAACTGTTATGCATATATATTTTTTTTCAGCCTGTTAGAAGCCCCGTGACAATCTGCGGGGATATTCATGGACAATTTCATGATCTTGCAGAGCTTTTCCGGATCGGAGGGAAGGTGTGTGTTTGTGCTCCCGTGGATGCTCCATCGTTTTATGGGGCATATTATTATAAACTCGTTAAAGAAATTGGTCATCATTTTAGTTAAAAATTGGGTTTTTGTATATTTGCTGATTATGAGATCTTTTAATTTTGAGTTGGGAGCTAATTATGTTGCTTTCTTTTCATTCTTTATTTAGTGCCCGGATACAAATTATTTGTTTATGGGAGATTACGTGGATCGTGGTTATTACTCGGTTGAAACAGTGACTGTAAGAGCTAAACCACCATATGAACTCAGTCTATATATCTTTTTAAAACTTTCACTTAACATGATAGTTTTTTTTTCTTAATTGCTTCTGTTTTCATATGATTCTTGTTCTCATTTTAGCTCTTGGTGGCTCTCAAAGTGCGTTATCCACAAAGGATTACTATTCTACGAGGAAACCACGAAAGCCGACAGGTATGTTTTTTTGGCTTTAATAAAACTATTTTTATCATCATTAGTTTTTTATCATCATCTTTTTGTGAGTTACTAACTCTTTATATTATTTTAGGAGTTGTTTGATAACTATTTGTTAAGAATCATTTGATGTACATAACAATATCATCGATGTTGTTTCTGCAGATCACTCAAGTTTATGGATTTTATGATGAATGCTTAAGAAAGTGAGTTCGCAACATTCTTTAATGTTTGACTTATTCTTAGCTCAATGAACTGTTTGACTATTTCGCGCAAATCCGTTCAATTAAGAGTGTTGATGCTTTGTGAAGATGAGAATGTTATGGTATTTTATTATTGTGGTTTCCGCGAGCCCTATGCAAGTTACTTGTTAAGTTAACCGTTGACTTTATGCAGATACGGTAGTGCAAATGTGTGGAAGACTTTTACTGATCTATTCGATTATCTTCCACTCACTGCACTGGTTAGTGACCCTTAAAATTTTTCTCAAGTATTAACCCTTGTGTTTTTACTTTTTTACTATTTTAACCCTTGTGATTTTCGGGTTGTTTATTTAGGTTGAATCTGAAATCTTTTGTCTTCATGGTGGTTTGTCCCCTTCAATTGAAACACTTGATAGCATAAGAAATTTTGACCGTATTCAGGAAGTGCCCCATGAGGGGCCTATGTGTGATCTTTTGTGGTCTGATCCTGATGACCGTTGCGGTTGGGGAATTTCACCTCGTGGTGCTGGATATACATTTGGTCAAGTATTTATCTCCTTTAATTTCTTTCTTTCTTTCTTTCTTTTTTCTAAATTTTATTTTAGGCTTTAATTGACTTCTTATTTCTCTTATGGGTAAGATAATACTCTTTTACTCGCAAAAAGATACAAACTTTCAACTTCTATCTGTTTTTTTATAACTGGTAAACTTGATTCATAACCATTTTCGGCAACATCCACCTACCTAGGATAGAACATTTTGAAAGTAGGTTACCCGGAATGAAAGAATTTTGAAAGTTTGGACTTTTTATGTGTGAGAAGTGTGTTACCTTTTTATGCAATCGGTCTTTTATTCTGCGTTTTTTACTAAATTTTGTTTGTTTATATTGTAATTCAGGATATTTCTGAGCAATTTAATCATACAAATGGCTTAAAGCTAATTGCTAGAGCACATCAGCTGGTTATGGAAGGATTCAACTGGGGACATGTAAGATTTTTATCAGCTTCTTTACTTTATGTTGTATTTATGGTTTAAAAAACGTGGTTTTTACTAATTATAGATTTGGTTATAACAGGAACGGAAAGTTGTGACAATCTTTAGCGCACCTAATTATTGTTATCGTTGTGGGAATATGGCTTCAATTCTTGAAGTAGATGATTGCAGGGCTCACACTTTCATTCAGGTTTTTTGTTCTCTCTTTCACTATGTGTATATATGTGTATGCATGGGAAGGCTAGTTTGAAAACCCCTAAAAAACCTCTGATTTGAAAAGCAATGTAAAGCTCTTCAAAATCGGGGTAAAAAAATCGTTTTTTTTCCTATTTTTTTAATGGTGGTTCTCTATGTTATAGGCTACCCCAGGTGAAAAAAAATTCAAAAAACGCGGAGTAGCTTTTAAAAGAAAAAATCTAAAAACTTTGTTGTTACATATGTAACAAGACTGTTTTTGGATATTTTTTTATAAAGAAACTACTCGGCGCTTTTTTTTCATTCCACCTGGGGGGTAGCCTATAACCTAAAGAACCACTATAAAAATAATCGGAAAAAAAAAACGATTTTTTACCCCAATTTTGTAGAGTTCAAAGTTTTCGCAACTCGACTAGGTTTTCATTTTATCTTTTCCCTGTATGCATGTATGTATATATGTGTACACATGCATGATTAGTCGATTATTTACGGTATAGGGTTTTAACTAACTATTCCTTCATCTCAGTTTGAGCCAGCTCCAAGGAGGGGAGAGCCGGACGTGACACGTAGGACACCCGATTATTTCTTATGATGCTGACATGGCAATCTTCATCCAACCAGCATGTGACTCATTTGCTCATGGGAAATAAGGAGACCAAAAAGGGCACATATGGAATTTTGAAAACTGAGGCAGTGATCCTGGAGTTGCTTTGCTGCACAAACATAACCACCATCAATTTGGTCATCTTCTATTGTTTTTTTTTTCTGTTTATAGAGGAAAGACATTTAAATGTCTTGTCATTTAACTGGTGCCTTTCCTTTTCATGGTTTTGTTTTTGGGTTCTTTTCTGTTATAATTATTATTTTTTGACATTATTTAGTTAACAATACTACATTTAACTTTGCAAATCGTGTTATAGTCATCAACGAGTTCGGTTTTCGATCTTCAGTATAACATATCAACTTGCTAATCAAACTGTTTATTAATTTATACATCTTCTGTTTTGTATATATACAAAGTTCTAAATATGTACTTTATACACTAATATCCTCGCGGATCAGCTCTGTCTCGTGCCAGCTGGCAACGGTTTAAAAGCGGCCAACAAAACAGCAACTTTCGACGAAAGGAACCCCATCATGCCAGCAACAATATCCTTCGGTGTCAGAACCAGTGATTCATCTCCCGCGCCAAGTCTAACCACAACAACAGCAAACGTGAGTGCCAAAACCAAAATGGTCACCTGACCTTTGAACCGCCCAAACATTTGGTCAAGACCTCCGGTCCGGTCCAGAACCGGGGATGGCAGCTCATCAACCGATCGCTGCAACAGTAAAAGATAAAGAAAACCGCCGATTCCACCAGTCAAGAAAGCAAATGCAGCATTTTCACCAGCAGTGAAAGATGCAACTGTTGAACCGGTGACAATAAGAAGCGCGTCATAAAGGAGTAAAGAGAACTTTAAATCTGCATACTCTTTCATGCTTTCTTCGTTTGAGATATTGTTTAGTGAAGACGACGGTGAGATGTTTTCGTTTAAGTTTAAGTTGTCTCGAGAAATGTTGGTAACTACTTCCGGTCTAAGTTCTATCATTGAAACGTCGTTTCTGTCCCCTAGCATAACGTTATCTGCCGTGAAATCATACTGGAAGATACCGTGACTGTCGTTTTCGTTTTCTTGAGAAGGATTTTGTGACCAGCAAGTAACTGTAATACCTGCCAGTCTCCACTGACCTGATAAGATAATAATAAAGTTAGTTCTCTTGTGAACGGAGCGAAGGATCGTGAGCTGTCGAATTGAAATGATTGGAGCCGAAACGAGCCGAGCCTTAACGAGCTCGAACCCAACTAAAACTTGAAATATGACTAAATTTTATTCGACGGCTAAACCAGAGCTTTATGTCGCGAGCTCAAGCCTTAATGAGCCTTCTATTTATATAATTTTTATTTAATAATTAGATATTATTTAAAAAATAATAATTTTTATTATGTATAAAATTATGATAAAATAAGTAAATAATATGTATTATTTTATATATAAAAAGTTAAATATATAAGTTTAGTTATAATAAAGTAAAAAATAAAAATTAGTTATTAACAAGCCGGCCTGACCAAAGTAAGCTTAAATAATTTTTGGCGGCCGAGCTCTTGTTAAGTTTAAACAAACCGAGCTCGGGCTAGGCCTGAGCTTCGTTTCGTTTACACCCTTACTTTTTAATGCAACAAACCCTTCAGAAGACTGTTAATCATGCCATTAATGCTATTTTATAAAATTCAATGCAAATCATCTAACCTGAGTCAAGGCCAATCCAAAGAGCTTCAAGCTTTCCAATTGCAGGCCCTTCAAAACTGAAATGATCAATAGACCCCCTTTGAAAATGAAGCAGATTCGAATAATCTTTGTCATTTGACTCGTTTGATTGCAGAGGAAGATCAGAACTTGAGGTTGCTGAAATCCTTTGCAGGATCGAATCACCGTTTTTGTCTACCAAACAAAGCATGACCCAGAATTTACGTCGGTTAGACCTGATCCGTAGAAATTACTCGTATGGATTGTGAGTTTGTATAGGCATTCAAGTGTGTCTTCTTTGAAAGATGTGACCAGTTTCTCTAACGAAGATTCGGTCGTTGGTTTCACTTCGTGGGCTGGTAAAAGGCGAGAAGGTTTCGCGTAACCCTGAAAATCTAAAGTGATATCGCGCTTTAGAAGTGATCATGAGATGTAAACTCTAAACATATAATCAGTTGTAACATCTGGCCTCTCGTACCAACTAATATTGTCCGTTTTATCCTCAATGAGCTCAGTAATTTACTAGGCAAATTAACATACAACAAGAATCGATTTCACTACATTCAAACACTAGAAACAAATGATATACGAATCGAGAAAACAATCATCGAAGTACTCATTTTCGAAACAAAACGCAAAACACCCTCTTAAGTTTAAGCATCTATGGATGATGATCAAGAACATGATTATGTCTTCCTATATATTAGCAACCACTGGAAACTCTATCTATATTATATTATAATACATATAAGGAATTAAAATTATATTTCTAATGGAAATGATCACTGACTTTTAATGATGTTATATAAGTAAATAACAAATAAAATGCAATAAACTGTCTTTCATATAAGGAAATGAGTACCACGTTACAAATTGTCACTAACGGTTTCCGACTAGGAATAATAATTCATAAACATACCCATATCCCCTGTATTTGGACAAAGTTCTAAACACAGAATTTTGAGTTCAAACTTCCATAATCTCAATATATTAGCCTAGATTAAACAGAAAAAAATATATATTAATCTTGATCATATATCGATTATCACATGATTTACCAACAAGTTTTTTGAAGGGGAACAAATTAGGGAACTTTTTTTTTTTTTTGTAAATTGTCAACTAACTGTTCGAAGTTAGTTGACACTTTTGTTAGGGAACTAAAAAATCGAAATTAGGTAACTAAAAATCGAAATTTATGAGTATGAAATTAGGGTTTTACTGACCTTGGAAATTAGATTTCTTGGAACGAAGAACAAAACTTGTGTGTCGATTAGCCCTAATTTTAGCAAAAGGGGTAGAAATTGGAGGGTTTCTGATGGGCATCACCATAGCAGAAGTCGTATAATCACAAATCAAACGCCTTACAACAAGTGATTCCATTTACGTGTTGCAATTCTGCTCTAATTTCAGATGATGATTAAATCAGATCAAATCAACCGCTTGGATTACTGCTTTATCATCGAACTACACGTCCCAATCGACTAAGAAAAATCGTATGGGATGTTAATGTGGTGAACGGGTCGGATATATTTTAGATCGGGTTAGAATCCTTAGCCCAATGGGCTTCTAACCATCTATGGCAGGAAGGGAGGAAATGATGATCTGTTGTTTTAAAGGGATTTTTTATTTTTATGTTCTTATTAAAAGAATTGTTATAGTTTTTAACCTTGTTAGTGATAAAAGACCTTCTATGCAATATGTTTAAAACATAAAGGATGTCAGGTGTACAACTTTACTTAAAAGACCTAATCCATAATCTGGGTAATACGTAAATGACCTTCTGTAATTTACTCAACTTGATGTTTGACATTTTTGAGACAAATTGTGAACATGTTTGAAGTATTCTTGAATGTTGAAGCTGTATCCAATAAGTTTGTTTTACATCAGGGGATAAAATTTTTTTTTTAAAATAAAATGGTAGTAGAATGGAATGTATAATGTATGGTTGTAGAAAAACTAGTAGGAAAACTAGGGGTCGAAGTGCTAATTTTTATGATTTTTGAATTTTTTTTTTATATATTGAGAACCCCCCCCCCCCCTAAACTTTTTGGTGAAGCTTAATGACAATAGCCACGAGAAGCTACGAAGCCAAGAGGATGAAGTTGAGGGTATACCCTCCACCCTGATCAATCGGCTAACTGCATATTGTATTATCCGAGGTTTGATCAAAACATAACATGTTTTCGTGATTGGATACGAGATCGAAATCCGTTAGCACGACCGAGAGTAATGTTCGTGCATAATTATTCTACTTTTGAAAGTGATTTAGCACCAACCTAAGACCTTTCGCACTCCATTCCTAACCTCATTACGTATTACAAATCCACGTAGATAACCCAACCTACTTTTGCATATCGTGCCTACAATCAACTAAAATCCTTCAACAATGAATCATTCGAAATCAAAATGACTTTAGGAGCCCCTTTCATTCAAACATATTTTCGTTTTCTAATATGATGAACTACATATTTCTTCAAATCATTCCAAAACATATGTATTACATCAAGTCCCAATCGATATATCAAGAACACACTCACAAATCAGATATTAGGAAAACTCTCTAAAAAACGTTTTTGATTTGTCACTCATAGAAAACCCTACTTGGTATCTATTTATAAGACTCCCATGACTTGGGGTGTAAGCCTTATTAGAATATTATAACAAATCTAATTCTAATTAAATAAACATAACTCGCTTATCTAATTAATAAATGTATTAAACCGACTTGTTTAATACCCTCCCCAATCTATACCGACTTATATAAATCGGTCCCTTGAATTAGCCGGACCAACATTAAATATTTATCTATTTTATTATATCCTTATTCTTACTAGGGGTTTTTTACATATGAGTGTAGAAGAGCCACGCCAGATTATGAGCTACTTCAGAATCAGATATGTAAAAAGCTCTAAAGAGCTCATCCTAAATAAACTCGAGCCCTAAAATATTAATATGACTTGTTTCACGAGCAATATTTCAGGGATTGAGCTTGGGCTTGAGTTCTTTGAAGATCGACTCGTTCGAGCTTTTTATCGATTCGATCCATAGTAATTCACGACCGAGCTTGGGCTTGGGCTTGAGTTCTTTTGGCTTGTTTACACATCAATGTCTTTGGAAAGTAGTAAAAATCCCATAGAAAAATAAATGGTAAAATAGTCATTCAGTAATTTAATATTTAATAAAATAAATAAACACGTAATATATATATATATTTAAAAGTATATATAATAGTTAAATTTTTAGCTTAAAGCATCTTAGAAAAAATATATAAAATTGAATTTTTAGCTTTAAAAAATATATAATTAGTTCATATTAAAAAGAAAAATATATAAATATCATACCATTGAGTTTAGGTAGCTCCAAGCACCAAAAAGATTTGCCACCCTGTTGACTGATTATTCTTTGAACAAATCAAACTAATTATTCTTTTATCAGATTGGTCCCCTCTAAATCAGCACTTGCTAGCTTTACCCCTTTACTAACCCATCTTCAAGATATTCCAACTTATCGGGGAATCTTGTTGATTAATAATATTATTTATTGATTTAAGGATATAATATTATTATCTAAAGCTTCTTGTTATCTTATCATTCAATAAGACGTCCTCTTCTAAGGATTGAATCATTGAATGACTAAAGTAATGGAAAAATTGTTGTTAAAAAATAAGTTATTAATTCATGTTAATTTATTTTTGTTTAAAAACTCAAAGATGTGGCAAATATCTTAAAGTTGCTCGAGTGTAAATAAACAAATAATTTCAAGCCTTTCAAAAGAAAGTATTGCCGTAATTAACAATCTCAAACACCTTTTATTTGGGGCTTTGTTAAGACATACGGAATGAATGAGTCGGTTTTAAAACCATACTCACTAAATTACATCATTAATTGTCATTAATTAATATAGTATATAAAGTTATAAACTGCCATGGCCTCTTATTGTTTCTTAGTGTGTTTTTCTCAAAAGGGTTTAAGTTTTCATAGTTAGACTTTTAGATATAAGTTTTAGAGGAGTATGTGTTTTTCATAAAAAAAAAAAAAGTAGATACAAACAAACTTATTTATTAAAAATCTTTCTATTATTCATTAGTAGAATCATGTTAAAATAAGAAGTATTCTGATTTTAAGAAGTTTAAGAATAATTCTGAGTCTAACACATGTCTTTTTAATATTTTACAAGGATGTATTTTAGTCAATTATCTTACGTTCTTCAGATCATTGCGTAATAGGTATACAATATTTTATAAAACATCATATTTTAAAAATTACAAAGAGAAAAGAAAATTAAAATCCATAAAAAACAAAAAGTGTATTATTCGTAGGAGTAACGAGAAGTCTACAACCCCATATACACTAATATAAATGTATAAAGTTACCAACTTACCATCGTAACACATAGCTAGCTAAACGACTTTGTTACTATCCAAACAAAAGAACACGTCTTAGAGCATGTTTGGTTGTGAGTTTGAAAATGACTTTTAGCTTTTGGAGGAGGCAAAAAGTCAAAAATACCCCTTCAAAAGTTAATAAGTCATAACATTGTGGCTTTTTGCTGCTTTTGGAGGGGCATTTTTGACTTTTTGCCTCCTCCAAAAGCCAAAAGTCATTTTCAAACTCACAACCAAACAAAGCCTTAAAAAAGAATATTTTATGGTTAGTTGAGAAAGTTTTTAATGAAAGTCTACTTAGTCCACAAACCACATATTTATATTTCTTTATTTCTACATGCAATTCGCACGGGTGAAATCATCAATCATATATCATTTTTTAAAGCTTTTATTGAACACAAGATAGATGCTAAATTCCAAAAAAAATGTCAATTCACACTATCATTTAAACCCATTCGGAAAATTTTTCTCTACTCAATTTGAGTATATTCTAATCAGTTATCACCACATCATGGGCCTCGAAACCCAATCGGAAAAACCACCCCCCGCCACCGGCCGGAAAAAACTCACCCTCATCCCCCTCATCTTCCTCATCTACTTCGAGGTCGCCGGCGGCCCTTACGGCGAGGAACCCGCCGTCAAGGCCGCCGGCCCCCTCCTCGCGATCCTCGGATTCCTCATCTTCCCCTTCATCTGGAGCATCCCGGAGGCCCTCGTCACCGCCGAGCTCTCCACCGCCTTCCCCGGAAACGGCGGGTTCGTCATCTGGGCCCACAAAGCCTTCGGCCCGTTCTCCGGGTCGTTGATGGGGAGCTGGAAGTTTCTCACCGGAGTTATTAATATTGCGGCGTTTCCGCTTCTTTGCATTGATTATATGGAGAAGCTTTTTCCGGTGTTCGCCGGCGGGTGGCCGAGGACGGTGGCGCTGTTGGTGTCGACTGTTTTTCTGTCGTTTGTGAATTATACGGGGTTGAATATTGTCGGTTTTGCGGCGATCGCTCTCGGAGTTATTTCGCTTTTGCCGTTTGTTCTTATGTCATTGATCGCCATTCCTCAAATCCAGCCACACAGGTAATAATGATAATGATATTATTATTATTATACAAATATTTACTTGCAGATTTTTGTATTATTGTGTAACCTGATTCCACACCTTCTGCCTAATTATTACGAGAATTGTGATAACAATAAACAAGACCGGTGAGTACAGATTGAGGGTAGAAAAGTAATGAGAATAGTACTTTTAGTTTTCTGAACTTAGTTGAGGTAAGTGGACTGTTTATAACATAGTTCTGGAGTTGGTAGTGTAACGAGTAAAGTTATGTAGTAAGTGGCAGAGCTTGACAATAAGCAAAACTGGTGAGTACCGATTGAAGGGTAGAAAAATAATGAATATAGTATTTTTAGTTTTCTGTTTTGGATTTGAGATAATTGGACCGTATAAACAATGTTTAGTTAAAGAGTTAGTGGTGTAACGAGTAGAATTATGTAATCCCTGGTGGAGTTTGAACAAAAACTTAGGGGGAGCGGGGCTCGGTGTATTGAAATTTTTAACTTAGAGGGAGCGGGGCTCGTTGTATAAAATTTTTCGAAGGAACGAGGTAAAAGTTAGCACTACGAAGGCGAAAAAGGGGGGACCGGGCCCCTCCCGAAACTTAACATTTAGGTCTGATGCTGAGTACTTTGAGTGTTTGGGTTATGATATTAACGTCGTTACACATTTTTTTTCTATTTTAGTTTTCCTTACGTTACTTTAACTGTAGCAAATTAGCAATGCAAGTGATTTGTGTATTTGTGTTATCCCCGCGGACACGCGGATAGTAAATCTAGTTACTAAAAAGTTTATAGTTTTTTGGATAATATAAATCAACACTCGGTGTTCAAACTCAAACGACATAAGAATCAGGCCTCTGAAAGTTTTGAGTTTTGGTGGTCACTCAACCAGCATGCCTTCATACTTTCACGGGTATTACTATGATAACTGTTATTACTATGATAATTGTTATAACAATAAACAAAACCGGAAAGTACAAAACTACAAATGGATGGTTGAATAGAAACTAAATAAAATTTGGCATCTTTAGTTTTCTGAAGTTAGTTGAGATAATTAGATACTTGCAGAATATGTTAATTGGGTTGATGTACACAGGCTATTTATCTGTAAAAAAAGAGAGAAAGACTACTAATAAGAAGACCCCAATTCCAAATGCTTAGTGAACATAAACATATATATATTTGAAATGTAAGTCTATTAGAAATATGGAGTTCATCACATGGAAACTAAACAAGCAATAGACAAAAGAAGTAGTATCTTAGAAACATGTCATTGGGTTTTAACATATAGTTTGTTAACTTATTAAACTCTTTTTGAACAGCTAATTACCAATAAGTTTGTAATTCTTTAAAAGTGTGTTTGGGATTGCTTATTGAACTCGTTTTCTTTTCATCTGTTATCAAATGGCAATTTAATTTTGATATGTGGTTATAGTATGAACTATTGTTTATCAACAGATGGATCAGTTTGGGCCAAAAAGGTGTAAAAAAAGACTGGAATTTGTTCTTCAACTGCCTTTTTTGGAACTTAAATTTCTGGGACACAGTCAGTACAATGGCCGGAGAAGTCAAAAACCCGAAAAAGACCTTCCCAAAAGCACTCTTCTTCGCGGTAATCTTAACCTGTTTAGCTTACATAATCCCTCTGATGGCGGTCACAGGCGCTGTTTCAGTCGACCAAAACGACTGGGAGACCGGGTTCATGGCTGTCGCTGCCCAAATGATATCCGGTAAATGGTTGAAAATCTGGATCGAAATCGGTGCCGTTTTATCAGGAATCGGTCTATTCGAAGCTCAATTAAGCAGCTGCGCGTATCAAGTTCTCGGTATGGCGGATTTAGGGATCATACCGAAGTTTTTCGGGGCACGATCGAAATGGTTCGATACGCCGTGGGTGGGGATACTGATATCAACCGTGATCACACTTAGCGTTTCGCAAATGGAGTTTACGGATATTGTCGCGTCTGCCAACTTTATATACAGTTTGGGGATGTTGTTGGAATTCGCGTCGTTTGTTTGGTTGCGGAGGAAGTTCCCGGCACTGGAGCGGCCGTATAAGGTGCCGCTCGGGGTGCCGGGACTGGTGGTGATGTGTCTGATTCCATCAGGGTTTTTGGTGTTGATAATGGTGATTGCTACAAAGATTGTGTTTTTGGTTAGTGGGTTGATGACTGTGGGTGCAATTGGATGGTATTTTTTAATGAATTTTTGCAAGTCAAAGAAGTGGTTTGATTTTGCAAATGGGGATGAAAATAAAGGGGTGGAAGAAGCTTTACCTTGACCTTTTTTTTTTTTTTTTAATGTTTTGTAGTTTATTTTTGGCAATGCCACATTAGATATTTCTGAAATATCAAAATTTGTTTAGTTTAATGGTAACCTCATGTTGTTGATGTGTTAAATAATGTTTAAGTTATAAGTTCGAGTCTCCTTACGAATTGTAAAGTGGAATTAGAGTAGAATAGATAGTTTTACGGGCTTTGTTTCTCTAAAGAATATAATTTGGTGGTAAAACGGTGACTCTTTGAACAAAAATTCGTAAGTTTAAATTCTATAAAAGTTTTTTTGACCAATTAAATTTCAGCACACGCAATTTGTAAGATTTAAACCTATAACTTTTTGGACGGGGAACCACCACTTTACCATCAGACTGTCTCTTTAAGGTCAATTCTACTAACGATAGATATGATGATTTAGCCAATAAAAAAACCGATATGGGCTATTGGTTGAATGGGTCAGATCTACTTAAAAAAATACCGTGGACAAAAACATGTATACGATAGCGGAATGGAGAATATGGAGAATCCGATCCGTAAGGACAAGTGACAAAAGAGGGTATCAAAATCGAATAGTGTTCCTAAGCATATGTCACCACCAATCATATCATTTTGAATATTAATCACTTGAATAATATAAAATAATATTATACCCGTAAATCCCCTTGGGCGGGTCTGGGGATGATGGGTGCGAACAAATCTTACTCTTAACCAGTTGGATAGAGAACAGGATCAAGGAGACCCCAACTCATAGAATTATTATTAATTTTTTAAATTTTTATTTAGTAGAGATGCATAGAATATACAAATGGACAACTACCACATATTCATAAAACAAGAGTTGTTATAAAGACACTCACCTTTTTGCTAAATTCATCCTTTTCCTACGATCGTTTCAGTCCAAACGACCGTTTATGATGAAACGGTCGCCATGTGTCGCGACGACGAAACCTTAAAATTCATGGGGCCCCCTTTATAACGACCGTTTACTATGAAACGATCCCGAAACGATCGTTTCACGTCAAACGACCATGCGATTTGGGTTTTTTTAGTAAAAGTTGTGGGTGCCTTTAACTACAGCCTAAAAGAATAATAAATGATAGACTCAAAATAATATTTTGTGCATCTAAATTTAAATACCATAATGAGATAAAACCAATGTTTTTATAACCGGATTTCATCGTGAATTTGACCTTTTTCTGGTTCGTTAGTCGGATCGAATGACTTAATCATACAAATGTATACTGAACTTGGAGTAGATACAACAATGTAAAACTTTTTTTCATGATTTTACGATCTTAAGAACCTAACGAAGTCTTAAAGAAACAAATCATGAATATATGATGTGTGCCACGTAAAACACTAAAAGGGAAGGTTATGCATATGCACTTTACCTATTATTCCTATCTAAATCCAAAAGATTGAGTGTGTCTTTATGTTATTTAATTTAATTTTGTTATTTCTTGTTTTCTATTTTATTATAGTTATTTGCTACTTTATGCATTGGGTCAAAAGTAAGTAGATATGTGTATTTATAGGTTCACATGTTATGTTAAGGTAGTGGGGTATTGTAATTTCTTTTTATTTGATTAATTTAAGGCCCGTTTGATTTTCCAACTAACCCGGTCAAACGTCTGACCTGCTGATTCGGTTAGATGTTTTGGATAGTCAGTGTGTTTGATTTCATTAAAAACACCTCTGACTCGGTTAGCTATGACTGATCCACACCCAACTTTACTCTGACTCGGTCCGCAAATTGAAAGCTCCATACTGAGTCAGGAAGGAGCTTGGTCATCCTTAATAGTCAAAGCAAGTAGAAAGTTTCAAATCTGAAAATGAAAAAAAAAAAGACAAAAGAAAACAGATGGATAATTAAGTGTAAAATTAAATGGCTTATAATGAAGCATGTTTGATGGTTAATATCTATAACAAAAGGTGAAGACAAGTTCTTTTAATTGTTTGATACATTGGAGATCAAAATCCTCAATAAAGTATCATCATAATTAACCTAAAAATAACACTTAACAACCTTCCACCAACTCAAGAGTCGCTTCTTCACCAGCATCAGAGTTACTTCTTCACCAGCATGTTCGAGAGCTATGTTAACATAAGCTACATTTACCCTCTTCTTTGGAGGTTCACCTTCTGACTTGGAGGAGGATAATGATTCTTCCTTGTTCTTTGGTTTCTTCTTGTCATTCTAAGATTTGAAAACAAATATAAAGTTAACAATATAAACTTTAAAAACTTGTAACAGTGAAGTGATCCGCTATGTTCTTTTTTGACTCGTGTCTTAATCTTAAGTTTCGTTTACTTATGCTAATTTATTAATGATTGATTTTTACAACCTATGCCACTTGTTTTCTTTGGTTTTCTAGAGTTGTGTAATAAAAAATATAGAAAACTATAATAGCCTATTTTAGTGCATTCCAATCTTTCTTTTGTGTAATTAACCTATTATGAAACAAATAAGAGCAACCAATATCACCATATATCCAGAGTCAGTAATTAGAGTGATTACCTTTTTGACCCAACATATATAGTGATATGGGTTGTTCTTATAGGCTATTATGGTTTTCTATACTTTTCATTACACAAACTCTAGGAAAACACAAAAAGCAAGTGACATAGGGTGTGAAAATCAATCATAGAAAACTAGCTCAAGTAAACAAAAAATAAGATTAAGACACGAATCAAAAAGGCACATAGCAGATCACTGTTACAAATTTTTTAAGATTATATTATTAATCTTATATTTGTTTTTAAATCTTAGGATGGTAAGAAGAAACGTAAGAAGAATGAAGAATCATCATCGTCCTCCAAGTCTAAAGCTGAACCTCCAAAGGGCTAAACCGACCTACATCCACAGGCTAATTAGAGATTTCTTTATATTTGTGCTCAAGAAGAAATGATTGAGGTTAGATGATATATATATAGACAAATTTTTTTAGGGCAACCTGTAAATAATAGGCCGGGCTTAATGGGCTTGAATGGGCCAAACCCAAATATATTGAATGTGGACTGGGCCACAGACCCAACAACATGCTAATATTAGTCATTTTGCTACTTAATTTCCCATGATGGCTCTTCGATTTTTGAGAGGTTGATTTATGGCCTTTTGGAGTTTGTAAATTTAAAAGCTTATCACATAGTCACAAGGAAACACTCAAAGTCTTGTTTTGCTCGACACAACGTGATGGGATATTTAATATGATTAGGAAGCTCCTCACCCAATCTGAGTCGGGCCAGAAACAGGGTTGCCATATTTCAACGTCAACTTGGTGGTTATTGGTTATTTGAACATGTGTTTCAATCAACAAAAACCAAAACCGGTGGCTCTTGTTCTTTTTTAATAGATTTTTTTTAACGACAAAGATATTATTAAAAAAAAGAGGACAGCTGAAGCGTCAACCTACAAGAAAAAACGACTTACATCACCAAGAGTGGGTTGTTTAACCACTTTGTCCGGTTTATGTGACATTTACAGTTCCTCGTAGAAAACGGTTAAAATAATATTGCAGAATAAAATCAAAAATTTTATCGTTCCTGCTAGAATGAACTTGAAAATTTTTCTTATTTCTGAAAGACCAAATAGCCCACCAAGAAACCATAATAGCAGCCTTCACGATAACTTTTTTCTTAAAAGAAATCCTGCTATTGTCCACCACCTCCATTGATTTCAATTGAGAAGAAGGAATAATAGCATCAAAGTTTAGCCATCTCCCGACCTCGTCACAAATCTTCGCAACAACATTACAAAAACCAAACAAATGGGCATGCGTCTCAGCCTGCGACCCACATAACGAACACTTGATATCTTGAATCTCAATACCTCTAAGACTAAGATTAAACTGAGTAGGAAGTTTATCTATAAGAATTCTCCAAGCTAAGATATTAATTTTTTCCGGAACAAATCTATTCCACCGAGTAGCCAGAGAAATCGAAGGAAAGAAACTTTTTCTTGGCCCTATTTATAAACTCCCTGTGGAAAATGGTTGGATTTGGCTTAAATCCCAAATTGAATGTGGTGATTGAAGACCTTAGCGGCGATTGAAATTCCAAGAACCGTCATGCTGATTTGAAGAATGAAGATGGATTGAAGATGAAATCAATTGCCATGCGTCAGTTACTATAAGAGGCAGATCAGCAGATGGGTTTCGATTGGAAGAGAAGATTAAAACGACATTAATAAATAAACAAGCGCAAGAATAGCACTTATACATATAATGTGTGCCACGTAAAACACAAAAAAAGGAAGGTTATGCACATACACTTTTACTTTCCCGGCTAAATTCATAAGATTGAATTTGAATGTGTCTTCATGTTATTTTATTTAATTTTGTTATTTCTTGTTTTCTCTTTATTTATAATTATATTTATAGGTTCACGTGTCAACTCTATGTTTATTTATTTGATTAAATGAGTAATTAATTTAAAAAAAAATTAATAAGTCCAGTAAATGAAAACTGATAAGGGATGAGGTGAGTTGTAACCCTTGGATCCTTGAGTCCTTACACACCTACCCCCGGTTTAGAACAGATAATTAGGTTTTTATATAAGGTAAACTTAATCTATAAAGCGCTATTCACAATTCACATCGACTCTTTCCTTCTCTGTCTCTAATCAAATCGACGCCAGTCTTCGTCCCTTCTACGCTCAGCTATCGACTTAACCGATTGACAATTATAGTTGTCGGTTAGGTTAGAAGATATAAACAGTGAAGAATTGATCAATCAAATTGCTATTAATAATTCTATGAGATCTGCATGATTTATCAGTTAAGTACTTAGATGTCAAAAAAATAGTAAACTTTAAATTTATATTAGTAAAAAGTTACCAACGGGATCCTTCGACATGTCGGGCCAAGCTCGAGCTAACGCAAACTCCTCATCTTGGTTCCACCCTTGAACATGTTGGGCCAATCACTATGATATGATGCATGGTGCTATCCAATATGTGGTTGTCAATGGAGTGGGTTCAGTTTTATAGTATTTGAGAAACCATCCTTATTCATTGTGAGCAACATGGAGTTGTGTTTGACAAAATTTTCTTATAGAAAAGACATTAGTTTGCCTAAATTACCTTATTAGGCTTTGATGTTGGCACATTTAGGAAAATTGGAATTAAATAATCCAAGTTATTGGGTATTGGCGGATAATAATCCGAGTTCCAATATTTGCCTACAATAATCCCAATTATTTGGGTCTTGGAATTCATTGGGTCGCCTTTAGTTTTTCACTAACTCCGTTAGTTGTGTGCTGACGTAGCACGTGCCACATCAGCAAGTATGATGCCACATCACCTGCCACGTCAGCAAAAATGATGCCACATCACCTGCCACGTCAGCAAGTACTAGCGAAGTTAGTGAAATATTAACGACGGCCCAATGAATTCCAAGACCCAAATAATTGGGATTATTGTAGGCCAATATTGGAACTCGGATTATTATCCGCCAATACCCAATAACTTAGATTATTTAATTCAAATTTTCCGCACATTTATAGATTCAAGATAACGTCTCTGTTAATGTATCAACTTTTATTTGAAAATACATCATTCTTTGTCTCGATTTGTTTTCACCTTTAGTGTTCACATATTATTTTCCAAAAAAATAAAATGCAATTTACATAATGATGAAACTTTGAGCTCCTGATTCCGATTTTTTTTTTATTATTTTTTTTAAACGGCAAAGAAATATCATTAAAAAACAATGATGGTTAGAAACGCCTAACCAATCATAAGAAAATTACAAACATAAAAGCGGGTTTTTCATCCAACTAGAACTCGACATCTTAAGCGACTTATCTCTAACCGTGATCCGAATCAAACAAGAAATTCTGATTTTTTTTGTTTGTGTATATGATCGTTTCTTTCTCTAGAATGACATCGGATCAACTTCATTATCATAATCTTCCCAAACAAAGATACCTAAAATTTGGAAACTTTATTGAAGCTCGGCCAGTTTGTGCTTACCGTGTGAGTTTTTTTCCCTAACTTTGAGTCTTCCCAAACCAAGTTTCATGAAAAAAGAGTTTTATCTTGCATATGTGACTTTCTCGTAGACCATGTTACATTTCTATTTGAATAATGAAAGTAATTCTTTTATTGTTATTAGTACTTTGACTATATACTTTTTATTTCTTTCTGTCATTCCTTCCTACAACAGAAAGGTTATTGCAGGGAAATGGGTTTTATTTACGGTGGAAAATTATTTCGTTTATGTGTTGTTAATTCCAAATTTATTTATCAGTTTGGATCTTCATAATAATAACGATAATACTTTTAGTTTTATTAAAAAACTAGTATTCGACCCGCTCCTTGAGGCTGGCCAATTTTTTTTAGGTACTATTTAAGCCATAAGAAACACAAAGTCATAAAGTTAAAGTTATTTCTAGCATTTGACAAAAGAAAGTGATGCTAATTAGGTACAACTACCACTTACTACTACCACTTCACCATGTTAACAGTTAAACTTACGCAATTCAGGACTTCATCACCCACAGAGGGAGGGGGGTACCGGGCTGACTCCGGGCCGTCTCAACACATTCCAGCATCGAAGTCTTGTCTTTGATGACGTGTTCAACTTTGTCGCCCCCCACATAATACAAGAAAAAGGTGCCCACTTTCATACCAACACCATCAGCCACCCGTTTCGAGAGAATTTGTAATTTCTGTTCACTCTCGCCCAATGTGAGAAAGAATGAGAAACGACGATCAACCTTGAGGAAGGTGACCTCAAACTCTACATCTCCCTTCTCTACCGCTTCATTCTGTGCACTTCGGGGTTTCTGTTATGTAAATAGAAAAAACTTTATATCAGATTCTTATCGTAGTAGCTAAAATGCAGCTCAACATATACCTCATTCACCTTCTGTTTTTTCTTGGCCCTCTAAATTAAAAAAAAAGTTAATAATATAATATAACTTGTTTATTTTTTTATTCTTTTGTGTTTTGAACAGGTATTGGTTTCTGTAATAAAAATCATTTGTTTAGCCAAAATATATAACCAAAAGTGTTGCAATTTAGCTCTAACATGAAGGGTCTCTAAATGTAAGTAGACCTTCATTCTGGTGAAAACATATGAGAATGATTGACAAGTGTACAAGTTTACACTTAAAATGCTACTGATTTCAGTAACCTATATACAGAAAGTTTAGCTAACCTCAGTAACGTTTGTGCTGAGTTAAAAAAATAATTTAACTATATTACACTTAAAATGTTGCTGCTGATTTCAGTAAAAAAAAAATTAATAAGTGGGTGTTTCTTAGAAGGAGCCAAGCTACAGATACCTTCTTCTTTGAAAAATCAAAGTCGGGTGATGATGCTGATGAATCTAACTTCTCACGACTTCTTTTCTTGTCCTTCTAACATTTAAAGCAAAAATAAGTTTAATAATATAACTAGAAAAATTAGCTAAAGATACCTTCTTCTTGGCGAATTGCTTCGACGTCTCAGGTGTAATCTCGGGCTTCGTTTCAGTACTAATTTACCGATGTAAAACATTAGTAAATAAAAATAATTAAAAATTCAAATTATAATAATCTATATGGATGTTGTAGGTTATAATCTTGATTGGGTCCAGTCGGTTAAATGGATATGGTTAAAAACCGAGTCAATAGTCAAATTGGTCATAGTGGCAGTTTATTTAAGTGTTTATTTCTGCACATGTTTTATTTGTTTGAAGTGATAAGTTGAGTTTTAGGTAGTCGGTTAGTTAGTTTCCTATTCTTTGTGTGCAAGGTTATTATGTGAGTGTTAATGTGTCTATTTGGGGCTAAGAGATGTTACCTGACTCTGAAGAAATTATTTCTCTCATATGGTGCCAAATAGTGATGCAGTTGCTTTAACGTTGCTGTACCAAAAACAAAAACTAAATCAACAAAGCCTTTTTACTAAAACAAAAATCAAGAAATCAACTATTTGTTACAGCTGATTGTCTATTTTGGGTCAGTAGACTGTTCTGTTACATTTGATAATCCCTTTTACTCTTTTGTTTGTTCTGTGACAGCTGATTATTTCATGTTTCTTATTTTTTGTTCAAAATACAATTCTAACACCCTAAGAATTGTGTTGACACAATTGTTACCCTTAATCCAGAAAGAATAAACTTAGAGAGGGTGAATGTTACCTTGGAATAATCTCATCGCCTCGAACTCCGTCAGAATATTACGAGCAAACCTTTCTAGATTGGGTCGATTGAGCGTCACCTTTACTGAATCTGGATCTGAAGCCATCTCTGCGAATTGAAATCGGCGGAAAAGGATTAGGGTTTATAAGACCTTTTTATAATACCAAATTATCATTTTTTATAAGGTGTTTAGGGTGTTGAATGGGCGCGTTTGAAGTAGAATTTTAAAGTTGTTCTTAATTCATAACAAATTACAACCACTAGTTTAGCCTAGGGCAAAAGTGTATGGCATTTTACTATGTGGTTTTGGGTTCAAGTCCCACTTGTAACAAAAGAATAAAAAATGCGAGTTACAAGTTGAGTCCGGGGGATTTTCTCACCAGTGATGATCAGGTGGGTGGTGTAATGTCCCCGTCAGTGATCCAAATTTGCCGTTCATAAAAAAAATCATACCAAATTATCTTTTGTTTAAACATATAAACCGGTAAGAATTAGGTCTTGTTTGCTTTTTGTAAGAGATTTATATCTGAATCTAAATACTACTTCTAATGTTAAAAGGTGGTTCACACGTCTAAAATCTGAATCATTAAAGTTGTTGTTTTCTGTAAAACATCTGAATATAATAAATGTCTATTTTACCGTTTTAAATGTTAAACTTAAACATTCAAACTCAATTTTACATCCGTAAAACAACTACAAAGTAGATTGTGCCTAAAATCTTTTTATCTAAAACATGATGACCAAAAGTGAATGAACCAAGTGGATAAGAATCAATTAAATCATGATGACCACAAACACAGAATCGATACATACAAATACATATATACAAATCTCAGAATCGATATATACATGCAAATACGTATATACAGTCATATATACAAACACATAGAGACATCAAGTCTCATAATCGAACCGAGAAGCTTTGGGGAAGACAAAGTAGAGAACGAACCGAGAAGCTTTTGGAAGACGAAGTAGGCTCCTGGCGATTCTTTTGTTTAGGGTTAGCAAGAGCGAGAGGAAAAGAACACTTCTTTGTTTGGCGTTCTTTTTTTTTTAAGCTTTCTTAATAGGCATATATAGATGTTATTTTAGGTCTGGATGATTAAGAGCCCATTAAGAGTTAGAATCTCTTAATATCAAGTAAAACACAAGTAGCCATTCATCTTAAAACGTCTCACCGAATCAGACCTAATAAGTAAAGTATTCATATTTCATATTAAAACATGTGTATGCGTTAAGATATTTTTACAGATAACAAACAAAGGAATAAAAGTCTCCGAAGTATTGTATATGCGTCTGTGAACAAGTTAAATTAAGAGATGGACTTAGGCCGTAGGCATGAACCGGGAAGATAGGCCCAATAGGTGTAGTAATCTGGGTCGTAGCTAGTATCACATGGACATGCCCATTAAGTGTTTCGGTTTGGGTCGTAGCTAGTGATGGACATAGAGGCCTCGAAGTCTTAAGCATTGGGTCAGGTACTTGAGAAGGTCACTAGGAACCGATTAAGCATTCACTTAGCATAGGATACCCAGGAACCGATTTGTGCACAAAACCAAACCCGAGGGACCAAAATGAAACTTCACCACCCAAACCCACCAATCATAACCATGCAAGTCAAATTGACCGATAGATGAGGGTCCTTCTAAATCTTTCTCATTTCACCCCTGGTTCTTGGTTACATGCAATCTAAATATTCAGTTGAGTAGGATTTCAATAGTAATGTGTTAGAAAACACCATGCATGCAACAATCTTAATTGTTTATGTTTAATGAATATAAACCCCAAGTGTTTTTTTTCACAATATTTTGGTTTGTCACATAATTTCGAGTTAAAAGTTGTTATTCGATACGCTATGTTATGTTAACAATAAAATGAGTGATCAATTTAATCTTGTGGTTGAAGAGACCCAAGTTCTAGTCCCACTCATACCACTTTGTGAGATATTGGTGGGCAATGAAGGATTGAGCTTGCTTGATCCTGAGTCACAAGGGAGGGTTTACGGGCTTGCCCGGTTCCCGCCCGATGGTGCAAATGGGGGGCGCTCCTGGGTTCCTTCGCTATGAGGTTTGGACTCAGGACAGTGGGTAGGTCCAGGGTAACCAGTTCCGATACACCGCTGAGCCAAATTGCCGTTCAAAAAAAAAAAAAATTTAATCTTGAAATTTACAAACATCAAGCACATAAAACCAAATTGGATCATTATCCATATAGGGGTCGGACCAAAAACCACAATCGGGTTCACCTAATCATGGATCTTCACATGCAAAGGGACGGGTCACGCCACTCATTGATTAGTATCGTTGTGTGTTTGATTAATCTAGACACCTCGAGAGGGGAAACTGATACGGATCTGGATGATTCGTATTCAAAACCCGTAACCCTATATTTATTTTAGTAGTTTATTATTTTTAAATAGTTTCCTTTTAACGTTATCTTGTTTTCCAAGTTTATGATTGCCTATTTAAAGAACATTGTAATTTGTTTTTAGGGAGTTGATTTGAATAAAGTTTAAAGTTTTCTTTGGAGGATTTCCAAGAACCCTAAGGATCGCCGGTTTTGGCTCCTTGCTCGGATTCATCCGAGGTTTTATCACGCTTCCTGTATCATTTGGCATCAGAGCCATGGATCGGAGGAACCACCGTGATCATCGACGTAGATTCGCCGCCGGAGGCAACGACGACTATCACCGTGACCCCCGAGATGTAGAAAAGATCAAGCGACTCCGACAAAGAGTCCGCGACCTCGAGTTACACCAAGAGATCCGACAACTCAAGCAACGGATCCGAGATCTAAAAGCCTCGTCGGCATGGAAGGAAACGGAACCGGAAGAACTCGTCTGGGACGAGTCAACCGGGGATGAGGAGCATCCTACACATGACGACTGTATATATTCTTCTCCTCCGTGTTTTGATATCTATGGAGATGAACAGGCCAGTGAAGAAGAGTCCTTGTTTATGAGAAAAGTTTTTGGCGGAGTTAGCATTGAAAATGGCGATTCTTTTTTCGAAGATGACAAGATTGATGTAAACGAACGTGACTTGGAGGTTGGACGTGACCCAAACCTAGGTGACATTGATTTTGTGAGTTCCTTATCTCTTGTTAGAGAATATTATTCTAATGGCAAGGATGGTAATTTGGTGGTTAAAAAATTAGAAGATTTACTCAAAGCTCCTTTCATCGATTTTTTTGCATATAATTTCGTGAAATTTGAGAAAATCCACTTTGAAATTGTGACTTATCCAATAACTTTTGATTTTCAAACTTTTTTATTTAAATCAAAAGATTTTTGGAGTTTTTTAAGATATCCCGCAAGAGATCTGATCAAGCTCGAACTTGTCCTTCGTGGTCGTGATTTTTGGAGCAAAAACCATTCGGATTCAAAATCGGATTCAAAAGTCACAACCCACCTATGTCAAGATGGATTATCCACTCCGCAAGCAAACCTAAATTATAATCCTATCTTGGACGGATTAAAACATAAAGTTTATGGTACAATGGCGGAGAAAATTCACAACATCACCTCAAGTTTCGGCCAAGATCATGCTACTTGGAAAAATACACAAAGCAATTACATAGAAGACTCCCAACTAGGATTATTCAAGAATCTTGGTGGATTAAAAATTCTTAATCGAATTCAGAGAAAGAACACTAAGAGGGACACATATATTACCGTCAAAGATGGAGAGAAAGAGAAAAGTATACTTAAAAGAAAGGAGGGTGATCAAGAATCAGAGCTTTGTGATTTAAGTTTCTCACTAGACATCAAGATCCTTACACAAGTTCATGAAATTATGGTTTATATATTTGTTTCTTATAAGCTTCAAAGTCACAAGGGTTATTTGTTAGAGATGATATGGTATGTGGTCCGCTTCGAGAAAATTAGCGTTGATCTCTTCGATGTTCTCAAGACTCGAGGACGAGTCTTTTTTGAAGAGAGGGAGATTGATATGGGAGGACCGAGCAACCCAATAGACCCGGGACCCGCTAGTCGGGATGGTGTTTGCTTAATGACGGACGAGGTGAGACGAGAAGACATAGTCGAAGAGTCGGTCATAACACCACTGAAGAACATCCACGAAAATATTCCGTTTGATCCTGGTGGGTTGTCATTGGAGGTTAAAACTCGAGGACGAGTTTTCCAAAGAATGGGAGGATGATACGGATCTGGATGATTCGTATTCAAAACCCGTAACCCTATATTTATTTTAGTAGTTTATTATTTTTAAATAGTTTCCTTTTAACGTTATCTTGTTTTCCAAGTTTATGATTGCCTATTTAAAGAACATTGTAATTTGTTTTTAGGGAGTTGATTTGAATAAAGTTTAAAGTTTTCTTTGGAGGATTTCCAAGAACCCTAAGGATCGCCGGTTTTGGCTCCTTGCTCGGATTCATCCGAGGTTTTATCACGCTTCCTGTATCAGAAACACATGTTAGATCCACACAAGTATCTTTCCTCTCATCCATCTAAAGACTAAAATGTCAGCTGGTCTAAGTGTTGATGATCTTCTTTCCAACGGGTCAGTTAAAAAATTCACATGCGCTTGTTTCTTAGCAGGAATCTCAGAACGGATCTATGAAGAATTGTAATTTAGATATACCTCAAATTGTACTCTTTGGTTGTGAATTATCTTAGGGTGTTTTTGGTTTCTAATGTTTGCTTACTTTTATCCCTTCGTTTTTCGATCGTAAACGGTTTTCCCACCGCAACATGCGGTCGTGCTGTTAAACAACTAGTTATCATTATGTTTAATCGCATATAGATTGACCAACATTAATTATATTTAAACTAGATTATTAACCATGCATTGTTCTCAAAGAGGAAAATGTATTGGTAAGTGATAGCTACTCAACTAAAAAGGTTATAAGTTCAAATCTTATAATATATGTTTAGTGATTTAGTAATAAAAAAAAAACATGTTTAGTTGATCGTTAACGATCCAAACTAATCATTAATGACCATGAATCAACGAGTGTCGCTCCCGAGATTTTGAGGATATATGCAAAAAATGAAAATTACCCTTTATAAATTGAATGATATTAAGATAGCAAATCGATTATTGTACGTTAACCAATGATCTCTAGTCCAATTGGCTAGGGGGAGGTACCCAAGACATTATAATGGGGAGGTCTTGGGTTCAAGTCCCACTTGTAACAAAAAATAAATAAATGGGGGTTACAGGCTGGGCCAGGGGGTTTTCTCACCTATGATGAGTTTCCTCCTGATGGAGATTGGAGATGATCGGGTGGGTGGGTAATGCCCCCGTCAGTGATCCAAATTTGCCGTTCAAAAAAAAAAGATTATTGTACGTTATAATAATAAATGAACAATACCAAATTGACATAAAATAACTTTTATTCTTTTGTTTGAATATTTAGTATCTAATTTGTGTAATAACTATACAAAAACATGTTAAAAACTTAAATGTAGACAATAAATACTCAATAACCAAATATACTATAAAAAAAAAATACTCGATATCCAAATATCATAAAGGTGATGAATATTGACAATAAATACTCATCAATAACCAAATAACTACACACCTCATATCTCTCTCTAACGATGGCTCTCTCAAACTCCCTCAACGTTCTTGATTTTGTGGTGAACAAAGGTCATGGAGTGAAAGGGTTAGCAGAACTAGGGCTAAAAACACTACCCAAACAATACATTCAACCTCCCGAAGAACGGTTCGACCCGGGCGTTGCAGATCAAGGGCAACATGGCTCCATCCCGCTTATTGATATGTCCCGAAGTGATGATCTGGAAATAGCCGAAGCAATATGTAATGCAGCACAGAAATGGGGCTTCTTTCAGATAGTAAACCACGGAGTCCCTGTTCGTGTTCTTGAGGACGTCAAAGATGCAACTCACGCATTCTTTGGGTTGCCGGCGGAAGAAAAGCAGAAATACTCGAAAGAACATTCGGTTACAAACAATGTTCGTTATGGTACAAGCTTTACGCCTGAGGTTGAGAAAGCGCTCGAGTGGAAGGATTACCTTAGCCTCTTTTTCGTCTCGAAAGATGAGGCTGCTTCCTACTGGCCACCCGTTTGCAGGTAATTAACTAAGGGCCTAGAAATTCTAATCTTATACTATCCTTTTAGTCAAATCAAACTTAAACGTACATCCGTTTAGAAAAATAAAAAAATGATGTTCAATCACGCTTGAACAACGATGCAATGGGAAAACGTTGTGCTATACAACCTCTAACTCTATCTAAGAGCATCCAGAATATAAGAATAATAAAAAACAGCTAAAAACACGTCTAGTCAGCTGTCACATCAGAAAAACACTGATGCAATAAAAAACACCCAAAAATAATGTTATTTGGCAACTAATTAATAAAGCTATCATGTTCAGAGTTCAAAATAATGTTGTTTTTTTTCTTTTATTTAGGAATCAAGCTTTGGAATACATGAAAAGTTCTGAAATCATTGTCAAAAAGCTGTTCAAGATACTCATGAATGGATTGAATCTAAGAGAGTTTGATGAGACCATAGAATCAACTCTAATGGGGTCAATGAGAGTTAACTTCAACTACTATCCCAAATGTCCTAACCCGGAGCTCACTGTCGGTGTGGGGCGTCATTCAGACGTATCCACACTGACCGTACTCCTTCAGGATGATATCGGGGGGCTTTACGTGAGAAACACAGAGACTATGGAATGGATTCATGTCGCTCCAGTTAACGGTTCTTTGGTGATCAATATTGGAGACGCGCTTCAGATCATGAGCAACGGGAAATACAAAAGTGTAGAACATCGTGTAAGTGCTCATGGAAGCCGTAACCGGATTTCGGTCCCGATATTTGTGAACCCAAAGCCTAGTGATATCATCGGACCTCTACCGGAAGTGGTTCAAAACGGAGAAAACTCACTCTATAAACATGTACTCTATTCGGATTATGTGAAGCATTTCTTTAGGAAATCACATGATGGCAAGGCCACAATTGAGTTTGCAAAGGCATAGTTTCTTGTTCTAAGAGATTACAATTACAATTTGCATGATTAATAAAGATTTTTAATTTAAAACCTATTTTGCATGTGATGAAATCTTTAATTAATTTATTGTCTAAAAATATTTAATAATTTACTGTCATTTTTAAAATCATAACTGTAATTTATATGATTTGATTACGTTTTTATTAGAAAGTTGTTATTTTATCACTAAGTTATCATCTTAAGGACGCTATTATTATGATAATAACTTATTTGGTTATACATTTAATCGCATTTATAGATTTATAGATGAATATATCATGTTTAATAATGACGTTTTCTTTATCTAAATATGTCGAGTATTTTTTTTTAAATGTCGGTGGAAACTTATATTTAAAAATTTTAAATGGATGATGTCAATAATGCTTATCAAAGAGGTACCCGTAGACATTAAAAATGAAAGGTTTTGGGTTGTTGGTATCACATGTGACAAAAAAATAGGGGTTACAGGTTTAGTCATAAGGCTTTCTTAGGAGAGTTTTCTCATAATGAAGAATGAAAATGATCAGATGATTTCAATTACCCGTAAGTGATTTAAATTTACCGTTTAAAAAAGGAAAAATGGATACCATAAATCCCAACTATTCGGTATTGGACAAAAATAATCCTACCTATTTTTTTGGACAAAAATAGACTTATAAATCGACCTTGTTTTTTCCAATAGACCTTCCATCTATTTTTTAACCACCGTTAACGATGCTGACGTGGACAACTACGTGGATTCTTTTTTTTACCTCGTCACCTGCTGATTTGGACCAGACCATTAAAAAACCCCCAAATTCTTCGAACAATCGTTAAGTTAAACAATTGTAGAAGAACACAAACCCTAATTCACTCTCGACGCCCAAAATTGACGCAATGATCGATCGATTTTCTTCAACCTGCACTATGCCGGTGAAATCAAGTTCAAACCGGACCTATGGTATTGCGGAGGACTATCAGTTGGGATATCGATTGTTGCGGACAATATGTCTTTCTTCGAGCTTTGTGACTATGCTGCGGAGTATGGCAAGTACCAGAAATGTTGCTTTTCTCTCCATTGGGTTGTTCCAGGTATGTGTTTTGATGGTGGGTTATTGCCGTTGAATGATGATAATGATGTTGCTAGTATGATAGACATTTTAGGGGATGAATTTGATGGTGTAGTCAGTTTGTATGTGAACAAAATCCATACCTTTTGTTGGTCTGATATCAAAGTCCAACCCCTACCCTGATCTGTGACCCCCAAGCATTTGTAAAGTTCATGCATAAACCAGCACCAACTATCATTATTTTCACCTTCTACCACAGCACATACAAATTCGACAGTCGGACATTATGTTGCATGGTTAGATTTGATATGACAACAAGTTACAAGAGTCTTTCTGACACAGAACACCACAAACAACCACATAAGCTGAGACGTGGTTACAAGATAACGAATGTTATTACGTCTGGTAAGAATATCATCATCCAATGACGATTATTTAAGCTTAAAATAATTAAATGATTATAAGAAGAATATTTTTATCCAAACATTAAAAAGGTTGATTATTGGGAGTTGCTATATTCATAACACATAGTTAAAGAGTTAAAAAAGTGTATATATAGGTATTCAAAACATTCAACTAGGTTACATAGAAACCATTTCCTGATTTTCTACACTTATTGAGGATGACAGACTAAGATTAGGTATGGTTGACATTAATTTTGTTGGTCCTTCACTATATGATGATTAACCAACTTCATATGTATGATTAACCACCTAATTTGATCTTTGCCAAACAATAACTTTGGTGAGTAGTAGCAGAAAAATAAAAAAGCCCATGTGACACTTGAATGAATCTCTCTTGGGCTCCCAACAAGCCCATTCCATGTATTCTTGGTCATCCAATAGCAAGCCCACCAGCAACCTAGGTACAAGTTGTACTCTTGGTGTTTAAGGACCACAGAAAACACAGTCCACTTGGTGTTTAAGGTGCATACTCTTAAATATTTGAGCATATAAAACTGTATTAACAGCCTTCTGGTTGAAAAATGTGCAGCATGTCTTTAATTTCTTTCCAAATCACAGACCCACTCTCTATCAAATCTTCTTGGTAGTGTAGATACACCCCGCGGATGGAACACCGACAACTAAAATACAAGAATACGATCCTAAACACAGAAATAAAGGTTCATGCTTCATTCATTACTTACACATACACAGCTAGCATAAAGAAAGAAAGAAAGGTCAAGACAAGTTCTTTCTAATTAGTATCATCAAAATCATTAGATTAGACATCAAAACCCTGAATAAATCATAATTAACCCAAAAGTTAGCAGTTAACAGCCTTCCACCAGCTCAACAGTCAGCTCTTCACCAGTCTCAGAGCTACTTCTTCACCACCACTTTCGAGAGCCATGTTAACACATGCTTCCATAGAAGCACTGTTCTCAAGACTGAAAAGAGCCCCATCCCTCCCCTTGTAGATCAAAACAAACTTTCCTGGGACCATATCAGCACTGGTGGATGCTTTCAGCATGAGACTTTCAAGTTTCCATTCCTCCTTGCGCAAGGTGATCGAAAACGTGGTCTGTTTCTCAGGAACGAGACACTCGACCAAGAACCTTAGCTCGTTTGGTGCTTCATTCGCCTTCACAATTCGGCGTTTCTATTATGTAAAAGAAATAAAGTTAATTTTAAAATTGTTTATAGTAAATAAAGCTAGCCAGAAAAAACAAATCTATAACAAATATAAAGTTAAAATCTATAATCTGTAACCTATAATAAAACAATAACATCATAGGCCACGTGTAAGGCTCCCAGCTCATAACACAAGTTTTAAGAGCTGAATAAGTTGATGATTTTGCTTTGGAAATTTTGGAACTAAATAACTTCTGGATGGTTTTTAATCCATATAACTTTTGTCTCTTTAGTAACCGTTACACCTGTATGAATGAATATTTTTACTATTTAGCCATATGACGGTTTAATATAACCTTCTCTACATGTTCCATCTCCTCTACGTGTGAATACACAATATATAGTCGATATCATAAGTTTCATATAGGAGATGCATAACGTAGTTTATAGTGGCTATTGTCAACAGGAAATTTTTAAAATGTTATATGCCCCGCCCGAAACCCGAAATTGGGGATAAGACAAGCCCAAAGACCGGACCAAATGGGATAGATCAAGTTTCGGGTTATATGATGGCCGGTCCTTCGGGCACTGCTAAAAGCCCGAGCCCGCTCACCATCATTTTTAGGGTCATTTGACGGATACCGCCTTTTTAAAAGGAAGAGAACAAATATATTATTATGAAATTGATGAGTATCTTTATAAATAATCAGTGTCCCATTAATTCTATTTGTTTGCAGGTGTGAATGGTTCGAATTTTGGTAAATACAATTAAAAGTAAGTATATATTTTGATTGCAGATTACTAAAACAACATACTAATATATAGTCGATATCATAACTTATATTTTTTATTAGCTACATATACCTTCTTCTTTGCAGCTTTAGACTTGGAGTGCCTCTTCTTTCGTCTCTTCTTGCCCTTCTAAGATTTAAAAAAAAATATATATATAAAGTTAATAATATGATCTTAACAAACTTGTAACGGTGATCTACTATGTGCCTTTTTGACTCGTGTCTTAATCTCATTTTTGCTTTCTATGGTTTCCTAGAGTTGTGTGATAGAAGGTATAGAAAACCAAAATAGTCTATTTTAGTGCATTCCAATCTTTCTTTTGTGTAATTAACCTATTATTGCAGCTCATAAGTCACCAATAAGAGCGATTACTTTTTTAACCCAACATAATTTTACACTAAAGTGGGAGTATCTTAAATTTTTTACCCATCCCCAACTCCCTTAATACATTCAGCACTTGCCCTCTCAAACTTTTTTTATTCACTTTTCATTGCATGTTCCTATCTATTATCATAACTTATATGTTTTACCTTTAATAAAACAGTAACAACTTTCTTTTTACCTATTTGTATAAACTAGCAAATTTGTTTTTTATTAGCTATATATACCTTCTTCTTTGGAGCTTCAGACTCCGAGGAGGATGAGTCAGACTCGTAGGAGGATGAGTCAGACTCGTAGGAGGATGATTCAGGCTCCGAGGAAGATGATTCAGACTCCGAGGAAGATGATTCAGACTCCTCCTTTTCTTCCATCTTGCCCTTTTAAGATTTAAAAACAAATATAAGGTTAAAAAAAATCTTTAAAAACTTATAACAGTGATCTGCTATGTGCCTTTTTGACTCGTGTCTTAATCTCATTTTTTGTTTACTTAAGCTAATTTTCTAATTGATTTTTAAAGCCTACGCCACTTGCTTTCTATGGTTTCCTAGAGTTGTGTAATGAAAGGTACAAAAAAAACCTATTGTTAGATAAATAAGAGCAACTACTCATATCACCCTATATCCAGTCACTAATAAGATTGATTACTTTTTTGACCTAACATAATTTTACACTTAAATGGGAGAATCTTAAAGATTCACTTTTTTTTACCCATCCCCAACTCTCTTAATACATTCAACACTTGTCATCTCACCCTTTTTTAATTCACTTTTCATTGCATGCTCCTATCTATTATCGTAACATATATTTTTTACCTTTAATAAAACACCAACAACTTTCTTTTTATCTGTTTGTATAAATTAGCAAATTTGTTTTTTATTAGCTACATATACCTTCTTCTTTGCATCTTTAGACTTGGAGTGCTTCTTCTTTCGTCTCTTCTTGCCCTTCTAAGATATAGAAACAAATATAAGGTTAATAATATGATTTTAACAAACTTGTAACAGTGATCTACTATGTATAAATTAGCAAATTTGTTTTTATTAGCTACATATACCTTCTTCTTTGCAGCTTTAGACTTGGAGTGCTTCTTCTTTTGTTTCTTCTTGCCCTTCTAAGATTTAAAAACAAATATAAAGTTAACAATATGATCTTAACAAACTTGTAACGGTGATCTACTATGTATAAATTAGCAAATTTGTTTTTTATTATCTACAGATACCTTCTTCTTTGGAGGTCCGGTTGCAGACTCGCTTAACAATGATGATTCTTCCTTCTTTATTCCTTTCTTCTTGTCATTCTAAGATTTAAAATCATATATAAGGTTAATAATATAACTAGAAAAACCACCCAAATTTTAGCTAAAGATACCTTCTTCTCTGAAGAGTCGCATGATATGCTTACAGCAGCGACAAATTTTGTAGTTCCGACAGAAGATCTACTAGTTCCAGCAGCAGCAGAAGAAGCACTTTTTGAGTCCCACTGTAACTGAATGTCGAGCTGTCTAGCTTTTCTTCTCAACGTGTCTCTTTTGACTATGATAAGATAAAACAGAAAATAATAAATAATAAATAATAATAATATATTATAATTATTTCTGTTTGTTTATTGAAGATCTTTGGCTTTTTGTGGAAACATTTAAGTGCAATAAACAACTTAAGCAATGCCTACAATTCATCATGCAGGTGGAGGAGGTTCGGCTCCTGCCCATTTTGAAGAATAGGGCAGCATGAAGCAGGTGAAGAGAAGCCATTTTCAGAAACTAAATTGTAGCTTTTGGACAAGAATGACAAATAACAACTCTTAATGACTATGCTCCCTGCCAATTAGTAGGTAATGCAGAAAGTATTCCCACTTTTGTTGTATGCTACTATTAGAGAATGTAGATAGGGTTGTGTAACAAAAACTTGGATCAGTTTTAGAAAATGGCTTCTCTGATTAGTAATACTTGTACTCCAACAAAAACAAACATATCTTGTTACCATGCCCTTCGCTTTCTATAAGAAGCACACAGAATCCACAAAACCTAAGGCTGTCGAGCTAAGTAATTTACCTATTGCTTTCTGAAATCAATAATATCAAATGGCATAACGTACTGTTAACTTTATATCATACATTTGCCCAGCACATATATATATTCTTTCTTTCTCTACCTATGCTCCAATTTATTTGAATCAAACATGATATGCACCCAGATCAAAATGCATGCAATGGTGACATATCGATTAGGATTCATATATGGTTTCCTACTAAGGTTGCTATCAAATAGCATCTAGTTAAAGAATAAATTCTTACTCTTAAAATGCGACACCGTCTCCCACTCCGGTTTACCAGCGTAAGGCAACAACGTCTCACGGGTAACGGGCGGCTTATCCTTGTGAGTCCTAAATTAAACATTAATTAATAAATAAAAAATAATAAAAAATTACAATTATTATCTGTATGTGTATGGATGTTACCGGGATTTCTTGAAGAAACCCTTCTTATCCTCCTCCGCTCCCAAGCAGTCATGCATTTCTTGTAAGGTAGCTAAACCAAAAACAAAAAGACTATAATATTTTTTAACTGAAAAAAAAAATTCAAGAAAACAACGTTACCTTGGAACATTCGCATGGCTTCATACTCTGTTAGAAGACCATAGGCAAACTTCATCAGATTGTTGGCGTTGAGCGGCTTCTTTTCTGGCATCTTTTCTTCTCCGTCCATTCTGTGTGTGTGAAATCGGCAAAAAAGTGTTTAGGGTTTCTGACATTTTTATAACTAGTGGAGTAACCCTTTGTGCGTTGCCGCGAATTCATAATCTTGTTGCATACACATTATACATAGATAAGAGTATTGATAAAACAACCATTACATTATAGTATGCAGCTTTACAAAAAGGGGGTCATAGGTTTTTACCAAGTGAGCAGCCACTAAACACAAACACCTTCACAAAATGTTCAAAAGAGTTTTCTACCAAGTGACCTGCTAGTAAAAAATCATGTATGCAGATCTAAAGATTTAAGTAGAAGCATAGGTATACTACCAAAAATTATTAATTTGTCATCACTTTTTTCCTCTGCATGAATTTCGGGAATTCGACTTGGTAATATTTTTGCTTAAAAATCAACTGGAAACTGTATATATATTCTAAAAATCTAGGCTTCTAAGATATTTTTGCACGCTTAGATGGTGGAGGTGATTCACGGCAGAATAAACGCATGTTGATATGGGAAAACAATAGTTGAGCATTAGATCAGTCTTAGTTAACTGCACTTAAAGCAGTCACTGATAATGGGTGATTATAATGGTATGCGCAGCTTTAAAAGGAGTATTCTAATATATTATTTCCCAACTTTTGTTATAGGCCATGTTGATTCACAGCACACAAAGCTTGAACAATATATGTTGATTTAATGCTCAACTTTTGTAAGCATTATTATGGAGAAACATTTGTCATGGGTCATTGTGATTCACAGCAGAATAAATGATGAAAATTGAAATGCATATACTTAAGTTAATGAAAGTACCTCGAGCTGAAATTATATATCAAGTTTTCAAAAGGTAAAACGATGTCCAAAAGGTAAAACATGCAGAATATCACTTTTAAAGCCACTGATATGAGAAAAAAATATATATGAATCGACTGATATGAAAGAAACGTTCATTTTACATACCTAAATTTTCAAAAGAATCCATAAGTTACCGTAAATCCTTCTAGCCGTTATAGGAACATGAAAAATTAATAACACAAACTTACAAAAGCACAAAAAACATGTATGCCTCTACACCTCAGCAAAAACAGTAACTTAGAAAAGAAATCCACTTATCTAACCATAGATATCAAACTTGTTATTACTTTTGAAATGCAACCCAGTTATCATTTATTAGAAACCCAATGACTACTTTTGGAATACTGACATTAGTTCAAAAACCAGTTATTACTAATTAGAAGGGGGTTAAGTGTAAGTTATATTCCCTTGGATCACTATCATATTGGTTTAAATTACAATTTCTAGTTCCTGTACTATTTCTGCAAATCTGATTCAAATCTTCATCAGCTTAGCCGGCCCTAATCCTAATTAGGCCCAGTTAACTAATCTTGTTTAGCAAGTTATCAAGGGTGAAACCCTAATTAGCTAGCCTATATATATGATCTCTTGTACTTGTAATTTGTATCACTCAATAATAGAAAACCCTAGTTGCCCCCGTGGACGTAGGTCTTACACTGAGACCGAACCACATTAAATTCTCGTGTCTTACTTCCGTTTATTGTGTGTGTGTGTGCAATTCGGACCTAACAATTCTAACCCACCTGTGAATCAGGACATCGCTACAAATTTTGGTACCAAATAACAATCCACAACAAAAATATACAAAAAACCGAAAACTTGTTCTTTATAAGTCAATCATTATAACACATTATAAGACCATAATAGCTACTCAAATGATAAAATATTTGCTTTCAGTTTATGAAAAACGGCCACTTTAATTCATTGCTGCTTTGTTTATTCATTCATTTTTAATATGCCATGGCCATATGGACTCTTTCCAAAGCGTACCCGGCAAAATGGGCAGAGCTCACTCAGGCCCAGCAGGTTCACGGGTGAGGAGGGGTTTAAGTAAGAACATGGTTGGTCAGAACAGGTAGTTCTAGAAGATGGTCATTTTGCGTTGGGTCAGAACATGCTATGGCAAAAATGGATACGGGTCGAAATCAGCCAAAAAAGAAGAATATTGCAAGTGAGCATGGCCATTATGTTTCTATACCTAAATAATGAATTATAAAGAAGTGACAAAAGTACAGCTTGAAATAGAATCATCAATTTAAAGTGAACTTTTGTGCGCATAAAATTAAAAATATATTTCAAGATGCAGCAAGTGGAACAAAAATCATAATCATCAAAAACTCACAGCAGTAGCTAACTATATAATAACTTCAATAAAAAACATTATGTTATAAAATAAATTTAAACACAGAACACAATTAACACTCATTCAAATCCACAATAGCCAGCACAGTCTACTTAGAATAATCAAAGCCATCAATCTAAAAAATTGATAACTTGCCACTGATCCAATCTAACATCATGACTGAAAAAGAACAAAGACTCAAGACCAAAAACAACTAAACACACAATGACTAACAAACTCAGTAAGAACCACAGTTAATAAGATAAATATATGAAGCTAAGATATACCTCAAGAGCAACTCCCTGCAGCAAGAAAGACAGCTCCAGATCCACTATACAAAAGACAGCTGCAATTAAAACAACAATCCAATTTCTATAAGCATATCTGCAAACTTAACAATCGTAAATAAACCATACTTATAGGACCACCTTGTTTATTTACTACACGCGATGACAAAATATACAACACTCAAACTTGAAGTACAAATGAAAATAGTAAATATGTAGGTATGATGATATAGAAATCATACTCTTAATCCTTCGAATTGTTATTCATAATCTATGTTAATTAGTTCCACATCAGTCACAAAAATGATTAAACCAACGCCACCATTTCAAAAATAAATTCATAAAACACACAATAACTAACAAACTCAATAAGAAACCATACTTAATAAGATCAATATATGAAGCAAGAAAGACATCCCTGCAGCAAGAAAGACATCTCCAGATTCACTATACGTCTATACAAAAGATAACAGCAATATAAACAACAATTCTATTTCAATAACCATATCTACAAACTTAACGGCTACATAGCATACATAGACAACGATATCCACTCAAACTAAAAAATCGACACCAAAAGGCAAGAATTAAAACAAGGAATATAGAAGTCCAAAAACGGAGTAAACTAATCACCTAAAAATGCATAAATACATCTAATAATAGCAAAACCCTATCAACTACTAACAACCCTATCAACTAAACATGCAGCTAAGCTAACAGAGATCTTATTCGATCAATTACCTAAATAAATACTATAGATCAAAAGCACCAAATCCAACCACGGCAGACCCTAAAACACACAATCACAAAAAACGTAGAATCGTAACATAAAAAACACTATCAACCAAACATTGATTCCTACATACATACCAGAGAACAACAGAAATCAAAGATGATGACAACAAAAGAATAGAACATACCTATCAAGAAGCAACCACACGATATACAAAGGTGGAAGAAAACCTAAACGAAATCAGGCAAAAACAAACAAAGGTAAGTACAAAAAACCGATTGCAGTTGTAGAACAAAACCAAACTTCAAGTCGATCTCAACAAAAAACCCAAGAGAAAACAAAAGAGAACCTGCCTGCAATGAACTATGCTCCGCTCCGTGAGACGAAGATGGCGAAAACAAACCAAAATTTTATATATATACAAAATAAATTGAAGGTGAATAGTAAGATTTAAAATTCTTTTAGTTTGGCATAAAAGTTTCTTTATTTTAAATTTTAGCACCACAAAATTCTTTTATATTGAATTTTAGCACAAAAGTTCTTTGTATTTTAACATTGCCACATAAACTTTAGTGTTTTTAACTTTGATCATAAAATTTAGAGTTTTTAACTTTGCCACATTTCTTTAGAGTTTTATACATTACCATGAATGTTTTAAACTTTTACGTTTAATACCTCTTAACTTTTCTACTTTCGTTTTTACGATACTTTATATATAACAAATAGAATTCAAAAGGAATAGTAGGTTTTAGCTTTTTCATAGTTTGGCTACGATCGTTTAAGACTTTGACATTTTCTACCCTGAAACTTTTACACTTTTATTTTTAAACGGATAGTAACTTTAGATTTTCATAGTTTAGTCACATATGTTTTATACTTTTACGTTTTCTACCCCCTATTTTTTAAAGTTTTTTTTGTTTAAAGTTTTGTGGTCTTGTACTTTATCCACAAAACTTTTAAATTTTCTTCTATCGTTTTTAGTATACTTTTATAGTTTTATATATTCACCACGAGACTTTTAGAATTTTACGTTTTATACCCCTTAACTTTTTAAATTTCGTTTTTATTAGACTACTTTCATTTTTTAGTATACTTTTAGAGTTTTGACTTTGGCGACAATTTTTTTATACTTTTATACTTCGACGACACAACTTTTAAATTTTGACGTTTTGTTACCCTAATATTTCCTACTTTCATTTTTTAGTATATTTTTTAATAGTTTTATACTTCGACGACACAACTTTTAGACTTTGACGTTTTATTCCACTAAAATTTCCTACTTTCGTTTTTTGTATACTTTTTATAGCTTTATAGTACTTTCATCACGGAACTTTTAAACTTTTATGTTTTATACTCTTTGACTTTTTTACTTTCAATTTTAGTATACTTTTAGATTTTTCGACTCTGGTCAATATTTTATTATAGTTTTATATTTTCGCAACAAAACGCGGGCGGGTCACAAGATCAAATAAAACTAAATGACACTGTATTTGCAGGCCCGCCGCAACGCGCGGACGGGTCTGCAACTTGTTAAATGGAAATTGAATTAGTAGGAACCAGTTTTGAACAAGAAAATTTTAACCGGTAAAAACCGGTTATAAACCGGTTACACTAATTCGGTTATAATAACCGGCCGGTTTTCCGGTTATTGTTTAATTTTGTTCTTTTTTATATAAAAAAAAAAAACCCTAACTTCTATAACAAATATAAAAAAAAACCTTCATTTTTATTTAAACTTCATGTTCAAGCACAAAACATACAAAAGAGATTAAAACTCAAACACTAAAAAAAGAACACAAAGTAATGAAGATGCTTCACTTGACAACGCCTCAACGTGTTGCTTCACTTGTCAACGCCGCTTGGCTTTGAGGTTGAAGCTTGAGCTAGTTGTGCTTTCCTTACAACACAATGATGGTGTTCTATGTGTTGCCTCAAAGGTGAGTTTGATATCGCATTCATTAACTTGCCACATAACTTGCAACGAGCCGTGTTTGGCCCCTCCATCACACACATATCAAAATGTTGCCAAACTTCCGGGTTTCGTTTCGTTGGAACGACTTCATGAACTTGGTTCTCCATTTGAGGATTTTGAGCATTTATTTGAGATTAGAGAGAGTAGAGATTGGTTGTAAAGTAACCCAAACCAACACCATGTATTTATACTACCTTAGGGGGTATAAAATGTCCAAAAAATGCCCAAAAAACGGTCAAGTTGAGTGCCAAACGGTCATATGACCGTTGTCAATCGGCTAGGTATTAAACCGATTGGTAACCAGGTTTTGCAATCGGTTACTATAACCGGTTTCCATAACCGTTTGTGTCATTAAACACCCTAATCCATTTCTAACAGGCAGGGGCAAGTACAAACCGAACCGGTTTTACCATAACTGGTTTTATACGCAACCTGTTTTGGTTTTTGGGAGTACAACCGGTTTATTTGATCACCTCTATGAGGTATACATGGTGTTGTGGGTGGTGTTGTAGTGGTGTTATCATGTCACGTGGGCAGGGGCGGATCCATGATTTTTTTTCACTGGGTTTACTATTTCTTTGGTGGTCGGAGTTCTAACTACCATTGTCATTGAAAATTGGGAAAACACATAATATAAATACGAATGTCTTCTCGAATTATAAGCGTACCTATAGTTGTTTCCTACGACTTTTCATCGTTTAAAAACGCTCCATTACATCTTCAATCGAAACTTGTTGAATGACCAGATTGTCCAGGTGGGTCGTATCCTCCACTTGTATGATTAGGATTATTGCTAGTAAAGTCCCAAGCTGGAGGTTTTCCCTTTGAAGGACCAGAAACTTTTAATGCATCTTTGATCTCATGAGGACGAATCTAGGAGCCCTTAATTGTGTATCTTAACTAACTTTATGTTTGCAGTTACAATTAGTTCATTATAATCCGCTCACATTTATCTTAACAAAGAAGAGATAAAGCAAAAGTAAAAGACCCTTCACAACCATAAATGAGTTATATTTTGAGGCAACTGTTTAGATTATGTCTTCCGCAAAGTGTGTTAGTAAATCCCAATTTGTTCACAATTTCACAAATTCATTAACATTTAACAAATAAAGAACCAAATTGGTATTAAAAAACCTAAATCAATGAATTCATCAAATTAAAGAAGAAACAAAAGATTCATCACTAAGAGTCTAAGAACAAATTCAACTATTTAATAACCTAAATCAATCAATAAAGTAATTAATTAAGAAAAAAATAACCAAAGTTATTCTTCTTAGCTTACTTGTGAGACTATGAGATTGAAAAAGCCCAAATTATTCTGGAAATTGAAGGTCGCCGACGCAGAGGAGTCAGGATACAGAGATCTCCGAAGAACTGGAGAAGAGCCGAGAAGTCGCCGGAGCCCAGAGGTGAGCCGCCGTGGTCCGTGGAGGGCTGAGCGCTGCCGCTGAGGGAAAGGGAATGAGGATCGACAGTCGACAGTGGAGAGCGAGAGGGCGGGGGGACTTGGGACTTTGGGAGGCGTTTTATTTAAAAAAACCCTAAGTATAGTTGTATGTTTATAATCTGTTGAAAAAAAACAAAAATAGAAAAATAGAAACCGGACGGAACGGGAATAGAACAGCGGACCTCTTTGTTTTAAAGGACATAGCGTGAACCCAGTGGACACTACCTAGATCCGCCCATACCATGTGACATGACAGCTGACTACATAACAACAAATGCGGTATACATGGTGTAATGTGATGTGTGGTGATAATTTGTTTTTTATTAGCATAAACAAAAAAACAAAAAAAAATATATGTCATTATTTGATTGGAGGAAACTCACACCAACCCAAGCCTTCACGTCGTGATCTTCTCCATGGGAATGCTCCACGCGAAACCAAAACGCTAGAAGGGGGTGGTTATCACGCCGTGAAGGTGGCGTGATACCCTTTACGCCTCCTACAACGCACCCATACCGGATTCCCTTATAGAGGAAAAAAACAAACCTCATACATCTACCAAAACAAAATAGAAATAAAACATGTGTAAAGAAAAAACTGATACGTCCATAATAAAAGAAGCCACATCATCAGTACAAATATGCACTAAGACTTGTAAGACTTGTACATAGGGGCTGTAAGTTTCAGCGAAATGTTCGTGAACCGTTCGGGGCGGGAGTTCGTTTGTGTTTGTTCTTTTACTAGATGGACAAACACAAACAAAAAGTTTTGTTCGTTTAGCTTAACAAACGAAAACGAAAAGAGTCATCGTTCGTTCAATTGTGTTCGTGAACGTTCGGTAAGTGTGTTCGTAAACGTTTGTTCGTGTACGTTCGTTTGTGCTTGTTCGTATTGTTCGTTTGTGTCTGTTTGTTAACATTACTACTTTTAAAAATACTTTTTTAAATATTTATTGTTTGCACTTTACACTTAAGGAAAATTGGATTTTAATAATATGAGTTTTAACTCATTGGCCGATAATAATACGAGTTTTGATGTTGGCATACAATAATACCAATTAACCATTTCGGTCTCTAGAATGATACACCGTTAGTTTTTCACTAACCGGGTTAGTCCCCTGCTGACGTGGCATCTGTTGAGGGGCTGTTCTTGTAATTTTTTAAAGTGAGTGACTTATTTGTAATTTCTATTAAATAATTAGGTTTGAGAAAGAAAAAAAATAACAACCGTCGTTCTCCACTTCTCCGGCCAAACCACCCTCCGGCGACCTTCATCTTTCCCCTGCCGGTGACCCGCCTTCGTGAGCCGCCACCACCATCTCTGTTTCAGAGGAAGGACTCTCTGCCTAAAACGATTAGTTTCTCCTACTCTCCCGCGATTTCTCGAGCGAGCTCGTTTGTATCGTCGTAGACCGGAGATTTCGACGGGAAACAACTGTCGGCAGGTGGTAAACCTCCGATGTGTTGCCTGAAAACCTCCGGAGCTCGATCAGTTTCTCCGACGGGAAACAACTGTTGGCAGGTGGTAAACCTCCGATATTTCACCGGACGATTACTCATGGAGAAAATACAGCCATAAACGTATCAAGGGGTCTCCTCATCCAAGGTAAAATCACCAAATCAGTGAAATCACTCCCTAAATAAACCTAATTCCACCTCCAAAACCTGCAAATTTCAAACCAATTTGAAATTCATCATCTCTAACATTTTCCCCCAAATCAACAGATGGTACTACAAGTGGGATGAGACAGAGATGGTGGTGGAATGAGGCGGTGGTGAGGAGCGACAGAGAGAGGAAGAGGAAGGAGAACGCCGAAGCCGGAGGTCGTCGGAGATAGGGCTGGACGACGTTAATGGGGGAGCCGACGATCTCCTTTTTCTTTTTATATTTATAACAAATTACAAAACAGCCCCTCTATTAATAAAAGTTTGTTAAAAAACACATTTAATGCCACGTCAGCAGGGGACTAACCCCGTTAGTGAAGAACTAACATTGTACCATTCTAGAGACCGAAATGGTTAATTGGTATTATTGTATGCCAACATCAAAATTCATATTATTATCGGCCAATGAGTTAAAACTCGTATTATTAAAATCCAATTTTCCTACACTTAGCAACATATGTCTTCAATCCTCCAATCTCCTTTTGATATTCTCTAATTTTCTTTTAGTTTTAAAAATATAATTTCCTTAAATGTGCATGAGTTTATGTTTAGCATATGAACTTTGGATGGATGATTTGTCTTTAAATCATAGCTTTTGGGTTTTTCCTATGATCTCTGGATGAATGATTTGATTTTATGTAAGCATATATGTGTTCGTTTGTTTGGTTCATTTATGTCTGTTTGGTTCGTCTGGTTTGTTTGTTTCGTGTTCGTTTGAGACTGTGTTTGGTTTGGTTTGGTTCGTCCTGTTCGTTTGATTCGTAAACCTTCAAACAACCTTTAAACCTTCAAAAACTTGAACTTTTTCCAGAAAAACTTGAATCAAATATCGTGAGAACCTCGAAACACTCGTTTCTTGGCTCTGATACCAATTGTAAGTCCAGAAAATCTCCCAAAACACGATATTGATATCACAAACGAGTGTGGAATCCTCGTAGGTGATTGATTCAAGATAGAGAAGAGAATAAACACGAAGAATACGATGATTAAACGCTAAAAACTTGATCTTTGCACACAAGAAACCTTGTCGGGTACAAAACAAGAAATCGTAAACTTGAACTCTCTCTCTAGTTTATGATTACGATCATAAACACCTCCTTGGCTCTCCTCTCAATCATAAACTCGCAGCCCCTAATGAGGAGGTCAAGTGGGGTTTATATATGCACCCCAATGGGTTTACTATTGGGCCCCTTGTGGATCATAAACCCAATAGTAAACCCAAACCCAATCATAAACTAGCCTAAATACAATAGCAAACTAGCTTATGATTCTAATGAAACCCTTTAAGCCCAGCCCAACTTATTTAATATTACAAGCCTCATAATCTTGGCTCTACAGTTTGTGAAACCGTTTTTTTTATTCTTTTTTATTTATTTTAACAAATGCAAATTAAACAAAATGACTAAAGTTCAATTTTTATTTAGTATTTAAAAACTTGCAAAAACATATATTGTGATATATTAAAAAAAATTGCAAGTCGCAATACATTTTCTTTTGACATTTTAGTTTTTATTCGTCGCTATGATTGTGTAGTGTTTATCATTCATCGCTAGAATCCGATATGTCGTATAGGTAATAGCGAATGTGACTTCCTCGTCTGTTTCTCAAGTTGTGTTTATATTTTTTGCTAGAAAAAATATCACACGCCCTACAACGAGCCTTGTTTGGATATTTCAACATTATATTAAATCAAAATTTAGCTAGATTTTCAAGTTCCTTTTCGTGTGAGTAATTTGAAGTATCGTGTCGTTTGAAGAGGCGCCAACATCAATCGAATCTTGCCCACTTGAATACTTGATATAGCAATTTGAAAGATTTTTTGAAGTGTTTGTAATAGAATTGAATTACTTGCCTTCTCATTCATTTGCAATATCTTTCATTCTAATAAAGCAATAACTTGGGTGCCACATGTCATTTTTCTAGGGCCTCCACATAATCACTGTCCACTTGTCAATACTAGATTCAATCTCTAATTTTCTTCATTTAAGAATTTAAATTTTCCAAATATAATATTTAAACTTTATAAATCTAAAATTCAACATTACATTTACTTAAAATTAATTATAGATAGTTATTAATATTTATTAACTCTATTTTGACATAAATTATTTATTAACTAACTTACCAAATTTACATAAATTATTTTGAATTTTCAAATTTAAGAGATGTAACAGTCAATTTTTGAATTTTTAATAATAGTTACTAATATTTATTCAATAACATTTTATATATTAGGGCATATTTATTCAATTAAAATATTAAAATGTCAAACACCATTTTATATTCTGAAAAAATAACTTTTATGGGTTCAATTATCATCTTCAACATTTCTAATTATCTTTTAACATTCTCGGAAAATTCAAGTAATCATAAATAATAATAACTTTTATTATTGTAATCGTTAACACCTCTTTAAAGTAAACCATTAAGCAATTTATTTTTCAACCGTGATATATGAAATACTTTAATTTCCTATTTTTATAAAAAAATATATACTTTTTACTTAACTACTATAAAATAAGTATTTTGTATGATCTCACAATTATATCATTTATAATTCTTAAATCTCATATCAACTTTTATTTTTTTATAGTTATCTCATATTATGAATATTTATTCAACCCGTGTAATACACGGGTTACTAACCTATATATATATATATAGATACACGTATTATCATTTAGCACCTCATATAAAAAGAGTGTAATAGTTTGAAATAATTATGATAATTGATTTTTGTGATTTAATCGCTTGACCCATTGTCCTTATAACAAATACATGTTTTATTAGTAATTAACACATGTTAATTGGCATTTTTATAAAGGGTTTAACTGAATGCTCTCATACATAGTCGTATCATGAAAAATGCCACCCACACTAAAGACCATAGGTCCTAAATTTGGGCGTATCATGAAATCCTACCTTCCTTTTTCAAAGGCTCACACTATTCGCTTATATGCATTTTTAATAATAATATTGAAGGCTAATCTTGTAAAAGGGTAAAAGTTAAGGGATTAATTAACTAGTTTATTATTTAGATTATGGTTTATCTAATAGTTTATTAATTAGGATAATTATAAAGAGTATTAGAGTTGGAATAGGGATTGTTTAGGTTAATTGCTTATAAATAGGGTAAGTTCTTTCTCTATTTCTTTGTACCACAAACTATTAGATTCAAAGTTCAGTTTATTTTTCTTTCTAGAGGAGTTTGTGTTCGTATTCTTCGTTTTTATTAACCGATTGGGCCAACAAATATTGTATCTTAAATTCCAGTGATGCGTTGTACCATATTTACGGGTCTTGAGTCCACAATCAGGGTTCACCCACACGCTCAACACCGCAAGCATTTTGTTTCCTCGGTGGATACCCGGCCGATTCTAGCACCATACTTCACTCCCCTCAAAGATTACTGACAATCAGATCGTCGGGAGTTCTCAGCGATCAACATCCAAGTTGATGACGGAGTGGATGATGTCATCGAACTTCATGTGTGTGGACAGCCCAGTCCAAGTAGAAATAGTCAATAGTGTACAGAATATGCTGCTACGACTACATATAACTTTCAAGTCTTCTATTCCATGGCGCTAATACTTTAGTTAATTTCCTTACTTTACTTCACTTGCACAACCATTTAATTTGTGAAACTAACAGTTGAGTTAATCTAAATTTGAGTATAGCTATACTTTTAAAACTTTTTGTAATTTTATGAACTTTCAAGAGTTTTAAAAACTTATTAAAGAAAACTCCAGAGACAAAAGAGTTAATGAGTAAATGTGTACACTTCCAATTTGTTTTGCTAGAATTGGATTCATGGCGAATGAGTCTATTTTATAAGCTTTACTGATCCAAAGCAACACCAATTACATATTAAAAAACAAACTCCCCGCCGCAACGAACGGGGATATCCAACTTGTTATGACAACGTCCTTCAAACAAAGCTATGTGCCCAAATCATCAACATTTAAAATAAACCCGCACATCAAACAGATCAAACTAGTACTAGCCACAGTATACAGATTACTATGATCTGATCATTAACACAAAAGTTCAACATACATCGATTTAACAGAGTACATAGGCAACAAAACACCTAACTTTATTCCAAATTATACACTAGAATCCAAAGAACATCAATCACCATATGTATACCTTCCAATGCCTACAAATTCCAATCGGAACCAGCACCAAGAAGATCCTGCAAGCAAAAATCATCATCAATAGAACCTAATCCACCAAACAACATGTCGTCGTCATCATCAGCCCATTCCAACCCCTTCATATCTGCAACATTCTCCACGGGTGGTGTCACCACCGCCCGTTTCGCCTTCCCATCATCCTCTGTCGGCGGCATCATCGCAGGCATGTGTCCTTCAAACAAAGCTATGTGCCCAAACAATTTATCCTTCCTCGAGAAACTTGTCCCACACGAACATTTCCATTTCGTCTCCCCACAATGCTTCAAATGGCTTTTCAAATCAGCAAGAACTGAGAAACTCTTCTTATGACATCTATTACACGAATACATCTTGGGGCAATGACTCCTCTTGAAGTGATTCTTCACACAGATCACAGATTTCAGTGGTCTAAACTTCTTATGAAGCTTGTTCCTGCTGCAACCATTGAACGGACATGAAAACCTAGTTCTTCTAACACCGGTTGATGATTCCGACAGTTTCCCCAGGGGCTTCGATAACGCTTCTAGGGTTTTGAATTTGTTCCCGTGAGCTCTCATGTGCATTCGCAAATTCGCATCTCGTTTGAAACCCTTGCCACAGAAATCACAGAAATGTAAGTGTTCTGCTAACAGCTCCACAACATCTAGCTCAACGATATCCAAATCATCCCCAATTGCTTCATCGAAAACCTCCGTTTTAGTTTTCGGAAACCCTAGATCGATTTCCTCCTTTGAATTGTTGAAACTCAGATCTAATGAGGGATTAGCGGTTTCGGAATTTGAAACCGGGAGGCCGGAGGAGGAGATGAGGGCGGCGCCGTTGACGATTACTTCGTTGATGGCGGCGATGATCTCGTTGGATACGAGCTCCATCTGAGCGTCGGGTATGATGGTGTTGGTGTTGAGTGAATCGGAGAGGAAGCGTTGGACGTGGTCCATTCGAGAACGGATCTTGGAGAGGTTGAGGAGCGGCAGTTGACGGTGGTCGGCGAGATCCATTCGACAGTGGCGGTTAGTAAAACACAGCGGCGTCAGGTGAGTTGCAAATTAGTGAATTTTTAGATCTGATAAGAAATAAATAATCGACTTAAATAATTAGAATTAAATAGACTAATTAATAATCTTGAACCACACTCTTTGACCAGGTACTATACTCTTGGTTTAATTATAGAGAAAGAAAATATAATATACTACTAACCGGTTAAATTAGACCATAAGGCCTTCGTGTGAAAAACCCCAATTGTACTAATAATAATATATTCACACAATACCTGCTAATTCATCTGAACAAAATAAACCCAAAACAAATTAGCATCTGATCTGATAGATATCAACAACATTACAGTCGGAAGCATTACCAATTTAACTAAGGATGTTGATAAATAAATTGATTCCAATATTATAGATTATTCAATGCCATTGAAAGCTAAATAATCCTAAATAAATAGGAAATCTGAAGCAAGGAAATTGATAAAATCGATCTGAAAACAGTTTGAATACAGAGATTAAGAAATTTACAACGGATTTCATCTAAGTTTTCATATAAAATCGTAAAACGATTTGGCAAATAGATCTCAAAACTGTTTACATAGATCGTTAAATAAATTAAAAGTAACACTCAGTTAACAATCACAAATCTATGAAGGTAGTCGGCTAAAGTAACTGTGGTGATGAAATCCGTTTTCATAGATTTGACTTGAAATAATATTAGGGTTTGTAAATGCAAATTTAACGAAAACGAAATTAGCTAGGGTTCTTCAAACAGAGTTTAGTTGTGTGTACAGATCGATTCAAAGAAAACGAAATTATTAGGGTTTGAAAACAAGTTTAGGGATCGGAATCAAGAAGCGATAGATAAACACCTGAATCGATTATAGCGGAGAGTCAACGGCGTCTGCAGTGCAGTTGTAGATTAGGATTTGGGGGAAAAAAAAAAAAGAGCTTTTATACACCAATTTCAAGAACGGGCCAAAATTTGAGAAATGGGTCGGACTTAAGAAGGGGATTTTGAGCCTGGTTTCTACAGCCCACACACCACTCTGACAGTCTGACTCAATCACTTAGGGTAAACTTCAAGTTTCATATCTTTCTATTTTAATAAATAATTACAATTGTCAACACTAGATTTATTCTCATAAAAATTTTCCCTCTAAAATCTACTCCCTAATTAATTTCTTTTTTATTAGAAATTATATCATATTTTATAATTAGTCAAAATATATTTGTATTTATTTATATTATGAAATTATGACAACTATATATTAATTTTCATCCGTTAAAAAAATATATTAACTTTCATCTTATTTTTATTTAAAATTACTTTTTTATAAACTATTATTATTTTCATTTTAATAAAAAAAAGATTTTTGGTTTAACCTTTTAATTCTTCAGGATCAGTATCAACAATTCATCATCATCATGAGATTTACAATTAAAATTGCATAATTTTTTTTCGTAAAATCCCATGTGTGTTGTACGTTGCATTTTTGTATGTTGCATTTTTCAAATATACAAGTAGAAACATGGGACAAACACATTAAAATCTGCTTTCAAAGTTGAGTATTTGTTGTTATTGTATATTTGTCCGTGTTGTGCCAATAAGGTTATTAAATGATATATGCAGCAAAAACCATCATCAAGATTCAAGAACCTAACTTTATTTCAAATTATACACTAGAATCAAAAGGGCATCACCACTATATATATATATGTATACTTCATTCCAATCTAAACACCAAGAAGATCCTGCAATCAAAAATCATCATCATGAACTTGATTCATCAAAGAGCACGCCATCATCGACCCATTTCACCCCGTTCACATCAAAAGTTTCCACCACCCGTGTTGGCAGCATTGGTCGTTTTGCCTTCCCGTCATCCTCCACCACCACCTCAGGCTGCATGTGTCCTTCAAATAGAGCTATGTGCCCAAATCAGATCAATCAATTCTGATCAACATTTCAAATAAACCCGCACATCAAACAGATCAAGCTAGTAAAAGCCACACTATACAGATTACTATGATCTGATCATTGACACAAAAGTTCAACATACATCGATTTAACAGAGTACACAGGCAACAAAACACCTAACTTTATTCCAAATTTATATATATAACATTTACAATTACATGTCCCTTCTCACAGTTTGCTGTACATCGTTTCAACAAATAAGAGTGTGACAATTCATTTGCTTGGCCGATGATTGACTTCCATATCAATTTGGTTTGTTGTATGTGACCATCCTATGATCATTCACACACACTCTCTCTAAATTAATAATTGACTTAAATAATTAAAATTAAATAGACTGAATGTTAGGTTAATCGGGTTTATTTACGGGTCACGGGTCGGTGGGTAATGATTTAAGTGGGTCAAGTTATTTATTTATGCATGTGGTGAATAAAGAAGATTAGGTAAATGGCTAGCCGATTCTTAAGGGTGTGAGTGTACGTGATTGCATGTATATATATTAGCATGTTGGGCAAAAGAATGGATCGGATGAATGGGTCATAGTGAGTACCGAGTCTTTAGGTAGACATTTAAGTGGTTAGTTTGTAATCCACGTTTGTATTTGGATGGCTATTTAAAGCTTCTTTTTGTGAATAAAGTGTTACCCTTTCTCTGCATATATCTATATTCTCCACTTTATCTTCTGCCAAATTAATTTCCATACATACACATATACGTAACTGTGTGATTTGTGTGTATTTTGAGGGGCCTGATCCAACACTGAAGTCATTGAAAGGCTGAACAGACCATAAAAAAACAAGCAAGAGTTGAAAGGCTGAAGTCATTGAAGAAAATAAGAGCGGTCTCTTCACCACCACGTACGTACCACCATCATCATCAAATATTAGCGTCTTTGCTATCGCCTTCACAGTTCTTTGATCATAATTTTTCAAGGTAATACATAAAAGTCTGACATATTATGCATGTGAGGGGATGATAATAGTTAAAATGTACGCTACGCATTTCAGGCCTTCATCACCCTAAGAAGGACCGGTTCACCAGGGTGACTGAGGGCCATCTCAACACATTCAAATCATGAGTAACGGATCTTTGGTAATCAACGTTGGAGATGCACTTCAAATCATGAGTAACGGAAAGTACAAAAGTGTCGAGCATCGTGTGATTGCAAACGGAAACGAAAACCGGATTTCGGTCCCGATATTCGTCAACCCGAGGCCGAGTGACATCATCGGACCGTTGGCAGAAGTGGTCGAGAGTGGAGAGAAACCGATGTATAAACATGTACTTTACTCAGATTATGTCAAGCATTTTTTCAAGAAAGCACATGATAGGAAGGCTACAGTTGAGTTTGCAAAGGTGTAAAACTAAAGTGATTATAACTTTTGTTTTTTGAAAAAATAATAAAAGAGCTTGGAAAGTAGTTATTGATGTATGAAGAATCAAGCTGACTTCTATAGTTCTATGTATTAATTCAAGAAAATAAACTTTTAATTTGATATGAGTTTATAGTTTTGTGAAGTGGTTTTATTCGGCTGTGTGTGTTTATTGATTTCAAGAGGTGGATTTTCAACAAGATTAAGCTACACATTTACGTCATTTAGAACACATCCTAATAATAGTTAAGTAGCGTGTCTCACATCCAGAAGGTTGACCATTATTCTGAATTTTATGGTGTATTTATTCTAGAATATCTAGAAATTGCTATTAAAAAAAGAAGTTATTGTCATGATAGTTATGTTAGCTAAATAACCATCCCTTGAAATGGTGAGACAGTTTGTATAGTTGATATATATGGATGCACACGACTCGTCAAAGGAATAATTTGGTCGTAAAATGATAGCTCTTCAACCAAAAGATTTTAGATTCAAATCCTACAAAGTACAGGTGTGATGATTTAACTGTTTAAAAAACTACATGCACGCACGCATGGGCGCATGCATGTGTGTGTGTGTGACTCTACAACACTTTTGTATAGAGTGTTGAGTGGTATATAAAAGCCATAAAACATTAACTAGATGAGTTTGATAACAGAAAAATACAGGACTCAGATACAGTTGAAGACTATTACATAATTCTATCATTAATTAGCTTAACCGTATCCTAAAATTATTTTGGTCTTCTTATGAATCTCAAACCTCAATTAGATTTTTGTATCCAAATCTTTACCAATGTGTCTAAACTAGAATTCCTGTCTAATACCACCATATTCCCAACACGCAGCCGTTAAAACCGCCAAGAGCATGAACATCAGCTATACAAAAGCTCGAAAATCTACACCAACAACAATACGACCGCCCCAAGAAACAAGTACCAGATATCAGGAACTTGACCAGGTGATATGTTTCCAGGCGGCCCCTCCGGTCCCAACGAAGGTGTAACCATTCCACCGATGCTTGAATTCGTACTGTTAAACCGATTTACATATCAGCATTCGACTAAAACATGTTCTTAGAAAAAACATAAATGATTTGTAAGTCTATGTTCTTACCTTCCTGTAAATATGCACGACCCGTAACCTGCAAAACGAAGATACACAGTTACACAAACAGTTACTCGTTTTATCGACAAAAGAGGAAAAAAGGAAGGGATGTGCGTACTCGGGTCAACCATGGTTGTTACAGCGGTACCACTAAAGTCACAAGTTCCACCCACGCTGCGCATTCGCTGATAGTAGTCATTATAAGCATAAGAAGCGTGGTTTTCAACCGTATCAGGCATATAACACGGTTGACCTGGTTGAACAGCGCTGCAGTTCGCCTGGCCGGGCCCGCAAGCCCAGTTCAGCCCGTCTTGCAAGCTAGATTTATTTGCTCCTTTTCTAGCAACACAAAACCCGCCTGAAGCGTTTTTTGCCATGTTATCGCCTAGTGTATCCATACTAAAGGTGTAAACCGAACTCCCATTGCTAAAATACACGCCGTAGCTTTTTTCAGATGGAGGGTCGGGCTTATTGTCTTCGTTAAACAGCTCATAAATGTAGGTGTTTATAGGAACAGTTGGCTGACTAGGCGGGCCTGAGTTGTTCAAAACACGTTTGATCAGGTTGTTGTTAAACGTTTCCGCGTTTTCCACTGTGGCGTCACGTTCGTTTGCACCACCGGCCCCTGGCCAGCCTGTTTCAGTTACAACAATTGGAATGACTAAATTGTTGTAAGCTGAGATGGAATTGTAAGTAGCATCAACCATGGCATCAAACATGCTGTCATAATGGAAGAGTGTGTTCGGGTCAACTATCTGTTTGACCGGTGTCAACGGTTGAAAAAGCGCGTATTCGATTGGGAAAATACCGTTGGTTTGTACGTAACCGTAGTAAGGGTAAGCATTCAACATGAAAAAGGAGTTTGTGGTTCTTAAAAAGTTCAGAATTTCAGAAACTGTGGAGTTCCATGAGGAGTTGAAAGTTGCAGTCGATGGCGGGAATGGTTTCGGGATTATGTCCATTGACATAGGGGTTGACACTTTGACCGGGTAGTTTAGGCTTGCGGCAACTAGTGCTTTGTGAAGGTTTTTCATGGCGGGAACCAAAACCGGGGCGGCATTTGGGATTGTGGAAAGAACTTCACTGCCAACGGCTATGGCAGTGATGTTGGTGGCGGGTACAAATGCTGCAACGTTTTTGTTGATCCAAAAGGCTGCTGCAGATGGTGACTGTCCGATTCTTAAAACTTCTTCGTTTGTTACACTGACCATAACTTCTATTTCGGTGTCGGAAAGCGCACTAAGGAGGTGATTATCGGCATCAAAAAGGCGGACATGTGTTATTCGATGGGATCTAAGGATTGCCACCACTTGTTCTGGTGATGGTAGGGTGGAAAGATCAGTGCCAATGTTTATTCCCACAAATGCACCTGCAAGTTCAAGAATTTAGTATGATTTCTGTATGAGTTTTGATTTGAGAAGTAACAAGTTTGACTTTCAAGTGTCAAGAACAGTTGACATTACCTAATGCAAAGGAGAAACTTCCAAACAGAAGCAGAAGATGTCCAAGCAGCATCATTCTAGAACTTTGAACACCCAATTAAACTGGAAGAAAAACAAATTGCTTTAATTCAAGAACAATTTTATAAACTCTAAGAAACAATTTAGCAAGATTGAACTGAAAACAACAGAAAGCCATTAGAATGTAGGCTAATTGCTCTTCAAATATCCAAAGATCAGAACTTTTAGGGTTTTAGGTCAACTTTGCTAGATTAGTTCAATCTTTACCACAAAATACCAATTGAGCTAAAGCCTTGACTCACACAACACCTGCACATTGATTTTAGCAAGATTAAAGACAACAAAATTCAAGATTTAAGAAACCCACATACAAAACACAAAATTGAAAATCCCTAATTGTACTGAAGTTTATATTCATACAACACCACATTGGCTTTAGCAAGGTTAAAGATAACAAAAATTCAAGATTTCAAGAAACCCACAAACAAACACAGAATCCCCAATCTATATTCATACAACACCACATTGGCTTTAGCAAGATTATAGACAACAAAAATTCAAGCTTTTAAGAAACCCACATACAAAACACAAAATCCCCAATCTATATTCACACAACACCACATTGGCTTTAGCAAGATGCCAAGATTAAAGACAGCAAAATTCATGATTTTCAAGAAACCCATATACAAAACACAGAATCCCCAATTGTACTAAAATCTACATTCACACAACACCTGCAAATTGATATGAACAAGATTCAAGACTTCAAGAAACCCACGTAGAAACCACAAAGCTCAAACCCCCTAAATTGAACTAAAATCAAGATTCAAACAATACCACGTTGATTTCAGCAAGATTAAAGCCAACAAAGTTCAAGATTTCAAGAAACCCAAAGCCAAAAACACACAATTGAGCTAAAACCATATTCACACAACACCACATTGGTTTCAGTAAGATTAACAACAGCAAATTTAAAGGATTTTAAGGAACCCATTACCCATATACAAAAACCCTTGCAATGAAAGAGGAGATACCTGTAGCTTGATTCTGGAAAATACGAGAGTATCCAAAGCCACATTTAACTCTATGAAGCAGAGCAGAAGGGAAAACCAAAACAGCTGGTGCAATGTGATACCCCCAAAATCATGCGAATATTATAATTTTCTAATATATAATTTTTTTTTGGATACTTTGAAACTAATTGCTTCATAAATGGTATAAATGGGGATGTGGGCCAGAAGCTTCAGTTCAGAGATCTTGCATAATTGCATTGACCATTGTTCTCAAAATTTATCTTTTTCTTAAATCTTCATCTTAAAATTTTGTATTTTTGTTATTGATTTTGGTGTAATGTGTTTGGGGGAATACATTTATAATAAAATGGCCATTGTTTATGTTTTTCGAGATAATAGTGATTATAAATGGATCTTTTTTATTCGATTTTCACATTAAATAATGATTATTTTAAATTATATTGAATAAGAAACATGTGAGAAAGTTGTAAATAAAGAAAAAAGGGTATAAAAAAAAGTGAACCTTGGGAATCTTTTAAGTGTAAACGAGTGAAAATGCATTTCAGCTAGCCAATAAACTAATAAAGTGTGTTGCATTCTTGAGCTAATTACACAAAATAAATTGTAAGAGTCTTAAGTTTAAGTCTTTAATATTTATTGTTTTAGAATGATTAAAAGATGAACCAAGACTAAGAACATATCAAGCCCAATAAAACACTTGGCCTAAATATATATACAAGAGGATAATGGAAAAATAGATATATGCATAAAGGAAAAGAAAAATTACATATTTCTCTCTACTTTGAATCTTAAATGCATATGTATTCAATCTACACTTGTTCATTCTTAATGAATTTTAATTTGATGACAAATATACCTCTAAACATAGAAAAATAGAAATAAAAAATTTACCAACTGAGTATTTAAATTTTTTTATCCCATGTCCTTTCCCACTTGCTACATATTTATACGTAATTGTTTATCCGCTTGTGTGTTGCGGCGGAGATTTATTGGGTATATCACGAGTATATAAAAAATAATTTTTAAAACTTCACCGACTCGGTGTTAAGCAAACCCAATGCTTCGTAGTTTGAAACAAATCTGAATGTAATTTGAACATAAAGTATAGACTTAACTGTATAAATAACACTAAAATATAAAATATCAAAACTTAGTAAATTATTGAGTTAAAATAAAGACAACTTTATAAAATAGTAACAAAGTTTTACAAATGTTCTATTAAAGTGGCACAATTTCTTTTGACTATCTAAAGTCACCAACTTTAATTATGAGATTCAAGCTTATTTATCCTTATCTTTATAATTACTAAAAAAACATATTTATCTATAAAATTTAAAGATTTTTAAAAAGCACTTCACATCTCATTTCTTAGCGTTAAACACTTCACATCGTATTTTTTATCTTAACAAACACATGAATGAATTGGTATATATATCAATTTCTTTATCCTTTAAAATAAAATAATAATATTTAAATATAAACATGTTGATATAAGAGAGAAAGTAAACATTTTTTATATCATTTTTTTAATTTAAAGATATCATGGTTTAAAATAGAGAAGCTATTAATGCTCAAAATTCTTTTGAAATTATTCCAATTCTTTTTATAAGAAAACTGGGAGATGTGCAAGTGTTGAGCCGAGATCCCTAATAAACGCAGGGCCCATCAGCTTTCAAATATAATTAGCCCATCGAACAGATCAATGCGTCGGATTGGGAGTCCAGCCCATTTTACGTGAGTCCACGTACAAAATTAAAAATAAAATAAAAAACAAAATGCAATATAAATTTGAAGCTTGAAATAACCATCTCAACAATTATAAGTGATCGTTATAGAGGTAAGGTTTGCGTTTATCCTGCATTTTCCGGTCCTATCGTTTATGTGAAATTTTGCTAGACATATATGTTTTCTCCCTTTACACGTATTTCGGGTAGGTTGACAGTGAGATAATAACTACTCACTTGGTTAGAGATGGATGTCTTTAAATTGCTCGAGAGAAGTAGCTTGTCGCAAGTTTCCAATAAATACCGACAATTTTTTTTGTCTCAAAGTTATCACAAAATTGTCGTGAATTTGCCAGTGAAATTAGGCTTTATTTTTTTTGTCGGAAGTAATTGGCAAAATATTTCTTTTCGGAGATTTTGGTAGAAAATTTTAACATTTTCTTGTAGTGAGAAAATTCTCATAACATTTGGAAGGAATACCACAATTTGTGGCTCAAACATAAATCCCCAATTCAAATCTAGGGTTGTCCCACATTTGGATATCTATCTTAGAGCTTTTATGGTTTGGAAACCATACGAGCCGGTATCATTGTGTCACACATTCGACAGTCAGACAATATGTCGTATGGTTCGATTTCATATGACAAGAAGTTATAAGAGTCTCTGGCGGCACAGAACACCACAAACAACCACTTAACCTGACAAATGGTTACAACTTACAAATACAACCAATGTTGTTACGTCTGGTAAGAATCTCATTATTCGAAGATAATTATTTAAGCTTAAAAACTATTAGATGATTATAAGAAGAATCTTTTTAACCAAACATTAAAAAAATTATTATTGGGAGTTGCTATATTCAAAACTCATAGTTAAGAGTATATATAAATATTCAAAACACTTGGCAAACAAACACAGCTCTAGTGTCAAGGTTAAAAAAGCATTATCAAACAGTTATACACTTATGCTCACCTTTGTTTGTAGGTTTTAATAAATTATATTAGATAAGATTGTTTGTATATAAGTTTCAAACTATCAACTAGATTACATAGAAACCATCTCCTGATGTTCTACACTTATTGAGGATGACAGATTAAGAATAGGTATATATGGTTGACATTAATTTTGTTGGTCCTTCATTATACATGTCTTAATTAATATCCACACAACCCACATATCTGCTGTATATTCAATCATGTTATCTTTCTAACCCCATGTGGTATGCATATCCCTATCCATGATTTTGACTAGAGTTGTTGGAAGTTTTAGTTTAAAAACATAAGCCATTGTTTTAGTGTAATTAACTAATAGTTATGCTTGTTAATTTGGTGCATATGATATTTAACTATTTTATATGGAAAAATACAAAATGATCGAGACGGGGGATTTTATAGTTATAGTAATTTCATATATTTTCTTAAAAACTTATAACGATATCATATTTATCTAGCTAAAGAATTAATATAAAAAACACTCCTTCAAAACACTTGAAATTAGAACATTTACTTATAAACAAGACTTATGACGAAATGTTCATGAGTTCACGCAAGGCAAAGTGGATTTTCAACAAGTTTGTTTTATTATATAACTGATAACTACATCTTCACGTGCATATGCATGTACGTGTGTGCATGTTTGTGCGTATGTGTGTAAGCATTCTTTTACTACACGCGTCAAGTGCAAGCTAGTGTTGAACTGGTCATCATTTCATCATAGTTCGTCTTTTTAAGATAAAATTATAATAAAAAAGTTGTTTCGATTTTTTTATGATTTTTCTTATGATGAAACATACTTTAATACAAAGTTGCACAAAAAGACTAAAAAGGTGATTTGTGATTCACATGAATGAAAGTTTATATGACACTTGACACCATGCATATACACGGTATGTTTGACTTTTTCTTAGCCCCATATCAATAGTCAAACACAAGAGTACAAGGGTATGGGTTGGGAGGGTGTTTTCTGGCTCACCCACCTTATACAATTAATTAGTACCACATTTATTGCACAACGTACTGCTTACTATAGCATTACTTGAGCTTTATTGATATATTGAAAGTCAACGCCTTGTTGGTTTGACTTTATATTTTTCTCATACACTAGATGGCTAGATTTGACTTTTCTTACAAAGTGCAATTCTAAAGCCCATTTGAAGCTTTATAATATTACAAATGGGCTCCTAATCCAATTATGAAGTTTAGAAGAACAACTAAAAGTCATAGTTAAATTGTTAAAAAAATCATATTCATTTTATAAAATATTTGTGTTTTAAATAAATATTCTAGCAACGTCACTACTTAAGTCACCCAAATGTATTTATTATTATTGAACCTATTTTCATAAAGTGGGCCTGGTTTCTTAAATCCTAGTGGGCCAATGGTTCGAGAAGTTAGTGTGACACCTCACCAAACCGTCCATACTCATCGGTGTGATCATAGTTTCCAAAATTATTGTTAAAATGCTTCATTGTTGTTGGGTTTGTATCCAAACTTGTTTTTATTATCATTTTTATGTATTTATAAAATTTAAATAGCCATATTTTTTAGACAAATTTAATTTTTAAAATCCAAACTATAACGCATTGTCTCGTAAATAAGTGTCATTGATAATTTTCGACAACACTACTTGTCATCACAAAAGAAAACCCCATTTACTGGAAAGGTGATCATGTTTGCTAGTAACTTTCATCATGTCGTTTTGAAATGACTTACGTCATTCTAAACTGGATAGTCGGTTATATATTTCATTATTGGTAGACGAAGTTACTTGTTCTTTAATATTTTTTTTTAATATTAGAGTATCGTCTCAAAGAAAGGAAGCTAGTGAGTAACTAGTAAAAAACAAAAAAAAATGAGCAGGTTATAATAGAAAATTACAGCAAAAACTCCGTTTGTAGCCCATCTACATTTTTAACCAAAGGAAAAACGTTGCGAGAAGCGATAAAAGGACATTTGTGGTGATGTGGCACAAGCTAGCGAAACACCTCAATAATGGATAAATATATAGTCTACAGAAAACAAGCTAGCGAGTCACAATAAAGAAAAATGTATCGTCTACAAAAAAAATTAAGCTAGCGAGTCGTAATAAAGGGCATTTAACACACAACTCATAAAGAGTACATGTTTAACACCTAAACACCCCCTCGGTGTGTTTTCAAGGACATTTTAACGCAACTCAACTCATAAAGAGTAAAAGGTTGTGACGGTCGAAGAGAAAAAAATATCATAAAAAACTGAATTTCTGATATAGAGTGGTGTTTCTCGCTCTTCCACGGCCTTGATCTTAATCTTAAGATTCTTTTAATAGCTGAATCTTTACATCAATCCTTTATAACATTTAAATTTATATCCTTTTATTTTAATTGTAAAGCCACAATTTTATTAGGTGATATCCCATTTAAACATCAAGCTTTCACTTGATTTAGTCCTTAGGTTATTTGTTATACCTCCACCGATGGAGTTCGGTGGAGAACAAATGGGGCTTTGGAAGCTTGAGAACATCATGACGGAGGTTTGGTGAAGGAGCTCGGGGAAGGGTTTCGGGAGATTATCACCAAGCAAAATGCTTGGTTTGGGATGGTGGGGCCCACTGTCTTGTACCATTTTTAGTTAAATTTTTTATGGTTTGATGTTTTGGGGGGTTTGGTGGATGTATAATTTATGAAAAGTGTGGAAGTGAGAAATGATGATGTGGCAAAAAAAATTGCTTGGGGTCTTGGGGTGGGTATTAGGACGGGCGGTATCGACCGCTGCTTCACACGGCTCTGAAAATGTGGCTTCGCTGCTTCAGTACCGCCGCTCCACTGCTCCATTTTGCTGCTTCATTTTGGAGCCTCCATGGCTTGGTTAAGTAGCGCCAAGCAGCGCTTGACCGTTGCCAATCACACACCTCCCCCCCCCCCCCCCCGAGCATTTAATGAAGCCAGCCACACTACTCATTTTCTTGTTGTGGCTTCCATACCATGGGATCTAGGCTTCCATGACTTCTTTTTTATAAAAAAGAGGTGTCATGATTTCATTGGCTATCAAAAATGAAGTCACATTACTCCACTACCTCTATACCCCCCACCCACCCCACCCCACCCCACCCCACCATCCTTAGGGTGAGCGGTATGGTTTGTAGAAAGTTTTAGGCAAAATATTTGTTTGTTTTAAAGTGGGGACCACACAACACACACACAAAATTTTGGCAAGCTTCGGCAAGTTTTTACCGACTTTTTAGCCTAGTTTTTGCCGAAATTAAATTGCTGAACGGGTGGCTGAGACCTGGCACGTTCAGGGCTGGACAGTCGGCTGCTGGGAAAGTGAACAAACACGAGAAAGCATGCCTTGAAAATCAACATGTGTTTGTTCCTTTCGCGTTTGACACTTTTGGTTATCTCACCCCGGAAGCGGTGGACACTTAGTCGCATCCAAAAAGTCATGTCAGGAAACATTGCGTCCCCTAGGTCGATGAACATTGTTTTTACACGTCTAGGTTTCGCTATTCAGAAAGGGTTAGTGGCGCAGCTTGTTGCCCGCCTTCCTAGTTTGGTTACTTGAGTCGCGTTTGTGTGTAACCTTATATTTTGGTTGAATGGATATTTAATTAATTTAAAAAAAAGAATTAAAAAGAAAAACTTTTTCACTCAGCCCACCCTTACCATTAACTTTATTGAAAAAGTTTTTTTTTCTTTTTCTATGGAATTAAAAGAAGGCAGGAGTACGGAAAGTGACACGTGGCAAGTGACTAAAACTGGGGTGTCGACGGTGCCGCCTGATTCTAGCCGCGTCCACGTGGGGGTCTAGTCCCAAACAGTTGGCATCATTATTTTCAATTAATTTTATATTATTTTCGATTATTTATAAACAGTTATCCATGTTAGATATTTTAAATACTAATTAAAAATCTACATATTCGATTATTATAATCAGTTTTATCAATGCCTACGTAGCAGAATGCATAAAACATACTGAAAAACTTATACCTATAGGCTATAACCAATCTTATAAATGTTTAAAACCAATTGAACGGTTTTAATTTTTAAATTGAAGCAAGATGGATGAGAATATTTGAAACTATGACATGAAAAAAAATTAAAAAATTAAATTACTAGTTTTGAGTTTGTATCTCAAACCTGTTAAAGAAAAACGGACCATGTTTAATTGTTTTGGCTTACTAATTTAATTAAACCGGTCATGTTTAGATTAATATAGTTTTGTTTAGATTAATATAGTTTAGTTAAAAAGGTCGATCCATCAACATGTTTAGTGAAACATATCAACCCATAAATGTATTTTTAACTCATTTCTACCTTGTAACCCATTTTTTAAAACCTAACAAATTTGCAGTGTTTTAAAAATCGGTTCGAACCGGCCGGTTCGACCGGTGACCGGTCCTCTAGCCGGTTTTTTAAAGGCTGGTTTTTTGGCAATAACCGGACCGGGTTAGACCGGTCGGTTTTCCGGTTTTTTTCGGTTCAACCGGTTTTCTGATTTTTTTTTTATTTTTTTTTATTTTTTTTTATTTTTTTATTTTTTTATTTTTTATTATTTTTTAAAGTTTAAAACTTATATTTTCTTATGAAATACATATTTGATATTATTTTTGAGTGGATTATATTTGTATTTTAACTACTTTTGTTGGGGTGTACAAGTTTATTAGCGTTTTTATAAAAAAATATATATAAATCCCTAACCGGTTCAACCACCCGGTCTAACCGGTCCGACCGGTCGAACCAGTCCCGAAAGGTTTTCCGGTTCAACTAAAAAACCGGTTTGATTAACACGTTTACTCGAAATATATGTTTATTAAAGTAGCTTTGGTATGTGAAAATTTAAATTTTATATCAAGATAGATATTTAGTAGTATTATTATTTATAGAGTAAATTATGGCGTCTTTTTGGTTTGTCCAAATTTCATCTTCAGTCCCAAGATTTTAGATATTACAGCTATGATTCGAAAATTTGCATTTTTGTTACATCTTTATTCCTTAACGCTAACTACATTGGATTTTACTATTAAGTCAGTGTAAAATGATAGTTATACCCCTACCTTTTTATTAAAAAAGATCATATAGACGGTAGGGATGACGACAACGAGACGGTGAGAGTTATAGTAGTGGAATTTTTTATTTTTTTTAGTAAAATGGTAGGGTTATAATGGTCATTTTACTTTACTCTAACTTCACATAAAATTTTAACGATAATTAGCGTTACTGACTAAAGGTGTTACAAAAGTACAAATCTTTGAACTATAGCGGTAATTTTTGAAACCTAAAGACGAAAGATGGTGAAATTTAAACAAACCACATAGACAATTCCCGTAACTTACTCTTGTTTATAATTTGGATGCCATTAAGTATAAAGTTTTGAAATTTGTAACATTAAATTTATATATTCTAGATATAGTAATCATTTCATGATAAAGTTGATATATATAATTTATTTATTTTAATTTGATATATTTGTTATAACCATAAATTTATATAAAAATGTGAATGGTTAGAAAAATTCTACATGGAAATCCGACCACAAATTCACGGGTATGCTTGACCATGCGACGAGGATTGATTTGGTTATGAGATACAATTTTAAAATCAGGTATGAAATTGAAACTAACATTAGAAAAACATGCTGAAAAAACTACATTTGTTTAAAAATCGAATTCGATTGTCTAATTCGACCTGTTAAAGTGTTAAACATAGCCATTTACGTTGAAAATCGAACTTTAACGTTTTTTATAAAATTATGAGTATACACTATTTCAGTCATAACCCTTCGTTGTTGACACGTGTCGCATAATGCCGGCCTCTTAAAAAAGGCTATGATTACACATATCTTAATAGACCCATCGTGAGTTTTTTCTCACCCACCTCCCACATTATATTCTCCTCATAGCACTTTCCTCTCTTAAAAGAAAGAAAAAAAACCGAACCCTCTATAACGATATAGCGATGTATATATCACTTACTCTTAAAGCTCATCGTACCACTACACAAACACAAAGATTAAAACTCACACAAAACAAGTTGAGAGGAGGATGAGTGAGTGGGGTGGGACAGTCGAAGCGGGCGCCCGCTAGCGATGCCAGACCACCCATTGTGGTGCTCTCCGACGGGCCAAATGACTAGTTTGTTAAGGACCGGGTGGGGGGGGGGGGGGGGGGTGTTATATCTCCCTTAAGCTAAATATGGAGAAATTACTACATTTACTCCTCTATAGAGGTGTACACGTCAATTTTTTAAATCAATTCGGGTTTCAAACTGAACCTGGTCGATCAACAAAAGTCAAATTGGCTTTGTTCCTAAATCGATTTAGGTTGAATTTATTCAGACCTTTTACTAACTGATAAAAGCTAGGTTGAATAGGTTCCTGAAACCGTTTTCTTTTTTCTATTTTATTTATTTTAGCAAACGCAAATTAAACAAATGACTAAGTTTAATTTTTATTTATTATTTAAAAACTTATAAAAACATAAGTTGTAATTTTTAAAAAAAATACAACTCGCCAATTCGCAATACATTTTTTTGACATTTTATTTTTTATTTGTCGCCATTATCGTGTCGTGTTTTTGTTCTTCATCCCTAAAATTCAAGATGTCGTGTAGGTAATTAGTGAATGTGACTTCCTCGTCGGTTTTAAAAGTTGTGTTTCCTTCTTTTGCAGAAAAAACCTACACACCCTACAACGAGCCTTTTTTAATCTATAAATTACATTAAATCTAAATTTACCTAGATATTAAAGTTCATTTTCGTGTGAATAATCTAAAATATCGTGTCGTTTGAAGAGGCACCAACATCAATCAAATCTTGCCCACTTGATATAACAATATTTTATATGTGCGTGTGTATCCTTTTAAAAATTTGTAAATCTCCTTAAATGTTTTTCTAGTTTCGCCACTAGATACACGTATTATCATTTAGTAGTTAGCACCCTACGGTACACTATACATGATATACAATCATATAAAACGAGTCTAATAGTTTGAGATAATAATAATAATAATAATAATAATAATAATAATAATAATAATAATAATAATAATAATAATAATTGATTTTAGAATTAAAAGAGTATGAGAATTATAGATCGGTTTTGTCTCCAAAGTCGGACACTCAGACCGGTTTTCAAAACTTCGTTTTTCATCTCTACTCCCCTATGTGCTATACAGCTTGCAGTTCTATCTATTTATAAAAAAATTTCATAGAATAATAAAGTTAAGAGCATTTATTTAAAATAAACATTGTCAACTTCCCGCCATCTTCTAGCTAGCTTCCATGCTGCCACCTTCTCTTCATATAGAACCATTAAACAAAAATCAGTTTATCATATATACTCAAATACAGGTATGAAAATCTAGATTTTATGGTGTACTTTAAAAAATAACATATCGTATGTAAAAGTTTATTTACGGTTAAAATGAAATGATAGACGTAGAAAATAGTTTTAAAGAAAAAAAGAATATTATCTATCTACAAAACTTTAAGGGAAATAATCAAGTTTTTTATTAGTAAAATAGTTATATTCATTTTTAATTAAAATTTAAAGTTTTATTAACTTTTAATATTTATATAACCAAAGTTTCGGAATACTTAAAATATTAGTTTAAGTATTTTTGAAGATTTTTATTTTAATAATGATAATATTTTCTTATAATATATCGCTTCATTAGTAAGATTTGGACAATATTTGTAATGGTATTCACAGTAAATTCCTTATCCTTATCTTTTAACAACCGCCATGTCGGTTATGACTGAATTGTTAACACCACTTAACATTGATGGGTATACTCCATGTTATGTTATGCATGTGGTGTTATTTAATATTTTATTATTATTATTATTATTATTATTATTATTATTATTATTATTATTATTATTATTATTATTATTATTATTATTATTCTTCTTCTTCTTCTTCTTTTAAGAAAAATATAAAATGCAATCTAAAATCTTAATTTCAACAAAAATAAAAGATACATATTACATAAATAGGGAAATTAAAAAAAATTATGTCAAACATAAAATAAACTACTTTAAAAAACCCCTCATACTTGAGAATCATATTGTGTAAAATTATATAAGCACGTATAAAGTTCACGAAACCAAAAATACTTAAAAAAAAACTAGCCATTTTCTGTTCAAACTTATACCATTGTGTTCGGAAAAATAAAAATAATGAAGAAAAATAAAAATAATGAAGACCTCGAATTTTATTCTTTACAAAAATGTAGCATGCTTAAGTTAATTGAGAAAAACTAGATTTCTTTCAAATTAATCATTTAGATTTAATAATATAAAAATTAGAGTCAACTTCTATTTTAGTCCTTAACGTTTGCTATTTTAATCGATTTTAGTCCAACCTTTTCAAAATTTCCAATTTGGTGCCTCACATTTCATTTTATAATCAATTTTGGTCCAATTATTAGTTTACTTTTAAAATAATCTCTTAGTTGACTTTGTTTGACCACACCTTAAAGGTATATTGGTCCATTTACCTTAACTTTTATAACTTTTAGCCTAATATCTCTTTAAAAAGCCTCCAAATGAAAAAATATACCCTTAAGGTGGGGTCAAACAAAGTTAACTAAGAGATTATTTAAAAAAAAAACTAATACTTGGACCAAAATTGATTATAAAACGAAATGTGAGGCACCATATTGGAAAATTTAAAAAGTTTGGACTAAAATCGATTAAAATAGCAAACGTCAAGGACTAAAATATAAGTTTACTCTAAAAATTATGTCCATCCATGTGTCGTTGTATCGTTGGCTTGAAGGAGAAAACATGAGAGATATCACGGCGTTGTATGTTTAGCGAAGTCATATGGCGCACCTCGTTTACGCTTGAGGGGTTAGTGTTTAGCGGCGTTAACGGCCGCAAAACCCCTTAACGCGATATACCGGATACCTTTATAATTTATACTTTTATCATTACTTTTTCTCTTTTTTTCACTCAGAAGCACAATTAAATAATATTTTTTTTATATTCTTATAATCATTACATTTTCTCTCTCATTTTTTTACATCAAACCTCAAATTTTACCAAATCAACGAATTTTCATAAAAAATTTATAGATAAATAGTAATTTTTTCTTTTTACATTACTCATAACACTCATAACTAAACATCAAATTTTAATGTTTACACTCAGAATAGTACCTAAAAGTTTTATAATAAAGCGTTATTATATAATAACATTATTTATGCTTATTTAAATCTACTTGTCTCTTTCCGTACACATCAAAACACTCACCTTTTTTTTGTTCTATTCAATTATTAAAAAAGTATAACTTATGTGTAAGGGTTGGTATTTGACGTGCCCAAAAATAGTTATATAATATTCCAAAGCACGAATTGAATATTCGTTTGACACGTAAATAGATGCCTCAAAATCTCAAATTCCAACGTGTTCAAAGGATTTATTTGCTCAAATCTCTCTTCTTAGATACATTCAAACTTTGAAAAATGCAACCAAAAAATCAAAAACAAATATGTACAATTATATAAATCAACAAGTTTGTAGAGCATGTTGAACTCCAGAAAGTTTCGTTTGAGAGGGTGAAATATGAGTCGTGTAAACTTAATAAGTTAGAAAAACAACAAACGATGATAAAAAGGTTCGTTGTTTTTATATGTTACAAATTGTATAAACATTTAAAGTGCGTGTTTTGGTTTAACCACTTTTAGCAATAACAAGGTGTGAAAATAAATATAAATATAAAATTAAAATCATAAGATGAATTATCAAATTTCCTTACTTGCGTTGTAGCTTGTATAAGTTTATAAAACCAAAAAAATAATAAAAAGGAAAGAATAAAAACCATGGATCCGTCCGATATATATAATATGCACCTCGTGTATCTCTTTGTAGGCAGCCAATAAACTATAAATATTAAAAACTTTTACTTACGTATATTCAATATTTGATCATCTACTTAGATAAGGACTTTCATAATTTGATCATCTACTTAGATAAGGACTTTTAAATAAATAAAATAATAAGAGACAGGTAAGTTTTAAGTTTATTAGTTTGTTATCAAAGTTTGAAACAAGTCGGTGGAAACATACTTTTACTATGAAAATAAAAATGTCTCTTTCACATTTGACATAGTCCTAGTAGAATGCTTTGAGGTCTTCTTCAAAGTTGGTTTATATTTTCATGTGTTACTTGTTAGTCCTTCACATTAGAGGTGAAAATTAAAAGTTTTAACTTTAAATCTAATAAAATGCAAATAGTAATGTATTTAACCTAACAAAATTGGGAGTCGGTTTTTAAAATAAATGTCTTGGTTGAATTCAATTGACCTTTTCAATATCGCATAGACCTTTTCATAAGCTAGGTTTCATTATAAATTCAATTTACAATAGTATTCCATCATTGTAAAATTACTATATCAACCCATTTAGTAAAGACTTTGTCCTTTTAATTGAAGACCCTCATTTTAAGCTCAGGCAATGATGTAATTGGTATAATTTAATTTGAGGAGTAATTTAGGAGTATGAGTAGGATAGATTCGTCATTCAAAAAAAATTGATATCTTTATTTTAACGAGATTTTGTTGTCCGCATGTTGCAGTGGGAGTAGTGTAGATACTCAAAACATTTGTATTGCTAAAACGTAACGCACAACGACGTTAAACAAAAATAATAGAGAAAATGAAAAAAAAAATAGGTACATTTATATATAAAGTGAATGATTCATAAATAATTAGCCATTGTTGAAGGTTCTCACGTGACATAGAACAACTTGGGCCACGTGACCCTGTCACGTAAAAATATTAATTTCAACTTGTACTTTGTTTATACCGATAATGCTATTATAATCGTAATTTTATGTGTCCTTGATGTACTATGTTATTTATTAATCGTGTTAAAAGGGGTTGGGTGGTTCGCAACAACGCGTAACCGGTAGCCATCTAATTAATAGCAATAAATGAAAAAGTAAGAAAAGAGTTTACCTCTAAGCATGCAAGAATACTTTTTTTCACAAGTAAAAGTCAATTATCGTTCTCAAGTTTGGAATTGACATCTTTGGGTCGTCTCACACGTTGACTCACTCTAGGCATGTACCTTTCAGTGCCCCTTCGACTAAATTACGTAATATTATTATATGCTTTTTTGAAAAAAATATTGTAATATAAATATATTAAAATTTAGAAATTAGAAAAATGCTAACAATATTTGAAACCAAAATAAATTGAAATAAAATTATTCACATTTATATCCATATTATATATATATATATATACAATGAAATTTGGGAAGAATAGTAATCTTTACATTTTTTATAGTTTGGCCACGAGAGTTTCAGTGTTTGACATTTTTTACTCTAAGTTTTAACACTTTGTTTTTTTTTCTTTAACGAAGTTTGGCATATTGACATTTTCTACCCTAAACTTTAACACTTTGTTTTTTTTTTCCTTTAACGAAATAGTAAACTTTAGATTTTTATAGTTTAGCCACATATGTTTCATACTTTTAAAGTTCTTTTTTTTTTGTTTTAAGTTTTGTGGTCTTCTACTTTAGCCGTTAAACTTTTAAAATTTATACTTTCGTTTTTTAGTATACTTTTATAGATATATACTTTCACCACGAGGCTATTAGACTTTTACGTTTTATACCCCTTAACTTTTTAACTTTGTTTTTTAAACGTTTTTTACTTGAACTTCTGTTATCTTCTACTTTGGTTACGAAACTTTTAACATTTTTCTACTTTCTTTTTCAGTATACTTTTATAATTTTATACTTTCACCACGAGACTTTTAGACTTTTACGTTTCATAACCCTTAACTTTTAACTTTCGTTCAACATACAAATTCAACCCTGCAACAACGCGTGGGGTGGTAAACATCTCGTTTTCCTTAAATCAAATTCCGTCTAGTCATAGTCATGGGAGGAGAGGTGCATATTGAATTCAGATTCGAAATCCGACCCAAAATTAATTCTTAAACCAGTTGTGAATCGGTCGATTTTTATCGATCCGATTCAGTCCCAAACTGATCGCTAGTATAAGAGAAGTATGAGACTGTATCCAATTAAATCCGTTTGAATTCGGCTAAAAATGGGTACCAATTTTCACTAAAAATCGGTTTTGTTCATATGTGCTCTAGTCTATTAGTCTATGCTAATATATCTATTTGATGAAACCTAGTAAGGAATATTAGTGGATTTAGAACTAGTTAAACAATTATCCTATTCTAGAAAGTTGATGAATATTCAGTGTATGATCATAAGAAATCATTAAAAAAAATCATGCAGGAAATGAAAACAAAAAATATAGTTTGTTCTAAATGAAAACGTACAAAACGTAACATAAGGAAACAAAATTTATATTAAATAAATATGTGCATGTTCAAATATATGTTTGCTAATCTGTCTCGTTGGGGGATACACCTCATTCTAGATCCACACTTCTATACGTCGCGTATAAGTCTATACGTCACATATAAAGTATAAGGACATAAAATTCAGGGGGGCTTCGTATGACGGATCAGTACGAGGTTATCAGTAGGGGGTGGCTATATGCCGCGTAAAGCCTTATACGAGGTGTATGACATAAAATATCAGGGGGGCTCCGTACAACGGGTCAGTACGAGGTTGTCAGTAAGGGGTGGCTATATGCCACGTATAGCCTTATACGGGGCGTATAAAGTTAAAAAAAAATAGAATTTTCTATTTTTAGATGGGTCAGTATTTTTGTCTTTCTTCCTATGCACCGGGTATAGGGTTTTAAATTAGAATGATGGGGTGTGAGTGTGGAATGAGTGTTGCAAATTATACAAACCTTGGTTATAAATACAAAAAATAATCCTTTAACTATATAAGTATAAGCCGTAACTAAATCTTATTAATTAAAATTTAGGTAGTGTTTTGTATGGTTGAATATAAAGAAAATGAAATTTGCCATTACATTGGAATGAAAAAACATATTGGAATGAAATTGACCATTACATAAGGAATATGATTGCTTCTATTTTTAAAGATTTTTTATTCCTTACGGGATGTGTGTTTTCTTTTCGATTTCTTCAAGTAATGAAATGATAATTTTTATTCAATTTGATTTTTTCTTAAAACTTTTTAGAAATAAAAATTAAGAATAAAAAGTAAAAAAAAAAATACGAATAAAATTGCAAAAACAAAAAAAAATGGAAATAATGATAAAATAAAAATCTAATAAAATAAAAGTAGTATAGAAAATGAAAATAAAGAATAAAAATAAAATAAAATAAAAACAAAAATTGAAATATTTAATAAAAAATAAATTTATAAAAAGTTAAAATTAAAATTAAAAATATTAAATTTAAAAATTATATAAATATAAATATAAAACAAATATATTAATTTAAAAAAGAAAAATATTTATAAATTATATTCAATTACTTCATTATTTAATGACTATCAAACAACACGAATCGATTATTTAAATCATTCACACATCTATTACATTTTCTCGTTCATTTTATTACCACATAACAAACGCACATCTTACTTTCAACATTATTAAATCTTACATTATCATTTACAAACCATCATCGTTCTATAACTAAAACTTACATTCACATTTACTAACCATCAATATTTTTAGTGTCATCAAACTCATTATCACATAACACATGTATTGTAACATTCTTTTTTTTTTTTTTACTTATGCTTACTAACCACTAGATGTGAGTTTAAAATATAAACTTTATAAAAGTCAATACATATAAAATATAATCTAAGCGCTTAAACTTTAAATAACCAATACAAGAAACACGCATTTGGAGAACAACATTTATTATTAATTTTTATTTTCCCACCACCATCATACACACAGTCACACACAAACACACAGTCCGAAACTGCTTGATGGCTTCTATTTAAGCCCTTCTTTGCCATCAAATTAGACATACAATTTCCTCTGGCATTTTGATATCGAAAAACAATACACCTGTTACTTATACAACAACGAATCCTATCAAATTCATTCCAAGGTATCCATCCCACATTTTTCTTCTCTGATTCCTTTGAATCTGTTGTGTATCTGCAATTTTCTTTTTATCCCCGCAAGGTGTTCGATGAAATGCCTCAATGGGTACCCGGGTATCATGTGTTTAGAAACTTGAATGTTCAAAATTTGATTTTTCATTTTAAAGATGGGTTTTTGCAGAATTTCTTGTTTGCTTGATGGTTTTCCAGGAATTCTTTGTGTGTGGTTATCCACACAAGGTGTTCGATGAAATGCCTCAATGGTTACCCGGGTGTCATGTGTTTGAAAACTTGAATGTTCAAGATTTGATTTTTCATTTTAAAGATGGGTTTTTGCAGAATTTCTTGTTTGCTTGATGGGTTTCCAGGAATTCTTTGGTGTGTGATTGTCTGTTTTCATTGTTTGATTACTACAAATAGGCAGTTAGCGCTTTTTTCGCTTATGTGATTAACATCATTTACTTCTTGATTGGCAAACTTTCTTCATGTATAGTTTTTTTTTGTGAGTTTGGTGATGTCACAGCTCATTACAATTCAGCTTGTTTGCTGTTTGTTTTTATTAGTTGTCAGTTATGGCCAGATGCAATTTAACAAAAACTTTTTCTACTTTGGTGTACCATCAAATTCATACATGTTTTTTTTTTTAGAATTGTCTTATTATTAACAAGATCCTGATTAAGCAAAATTTAGGAACTAAATCAACTAATGAAATGTCTTAACAGGAAAATCAAGTTTTAGAGGCTCTCCAGAGTTCTACCTATCTTGCATGGGGTTATCATTTTCATGCCCATTTGCAGCATATACAGATTTAGAATCATTCATCAGTTTAGAGGATGATAAGGTTGAAAGTTTGGGGTTATCTTGCAGTTTCAAGATCCATGATTCTAAACCATTGGCAATGCAGTTACTTGACTCTCAAATCATGAACATAGATAAATCTGTTAGCTTTAAACATGTTGAAAAGACAGAAATGCCCTCTGAATCCCAAAGATCTGAAATAGTTTTTGAAGATCTTGAATCAGGGAGCCCCAAACATGAAGCAGCCACAAAGCTGCAAAAGGTTTACAAAAGTTTTAGAACAAGAAGAAGGCTAGCAGATTGTGCAGTTGTAATTGAACAAAGCTGGTAGGCATTATTATTTTATTATTTTTCAATTTAATTACTGAAATCATGTAGATTATACATTATAGTGTTTCTGATATATTTGTATTTAAATACATTTTTTAGGTGGAAGCTGTTAGAGCTTGCAGAACTTAAAAGAAGTTCCATATCGTTTTTCGATCTTGATAAACAAGAAACAGCGACTTCACGCTGGTCCCGAGCAAGAACAAGGGCTGCCAAGGTAAATATACAAATTGCATACAAAAAGTTGAATTATGTAGCATATATAATAAATCCAAAAAATTTACAAAATCTGCTATTTTTTTGATTTTCCAGGTTGGAAAAGGCTTATCAAAGAATAGTAAAGCCCAAAAACTTGCTTTGCAACACTGGCTTGAGGCTGTAAGTTAGTTAACTGATATTTACATCAATCATTTTTTTCCTTTTTACACTGTGAGTGATATAGTCATATATAACTATTAGTTATTAATTATTAATGTAAATTCATTTTATAAAACAGATTGATCCAAGACATCGCTACGGGCACAATCTTCACTTCTATTATGGAAAATGGTTGCATTCTCAAAGCAAAGAACCGTTCTTCTACTGGTAAGTACATTATCAATTAAGCTTAATTTATAGCAAGATTATTATATAAATATACTTACCTCTGTAATTTAAATATTTAATCTAATTTGTATATTGTATTTTGTGAAAACTCAGGTTGGATATAGGAGAAGGGAAAGAAGTGAATCTTGTTGAAAAATGTCCCCGATCGAAACTTCAACAACAATGCATCAAATATCTCGACCCTGTATGTCACTTTTCTTCTACATATCTACTTGATTTTCTTAGAATTTATACAAAGTATGAATGCTTACCACTTTTTTTTTTTTTTTTGTTAACAGATGGAGAGGGGGGAATATGAGGTGGTTATAGAAGGCGGAAAGCTTTTATATAAACAAACTGGGGAATATTTAGATACAACCGGATCATCAAAGGGTTCTAAATGGATTTTTGTTTTAAGTACATCTAGAACTTTATATGTTGGAATAAAAAAGAAAGGTTTATTTCAACATTCAAGTTTTTTAGCTGGTGGTGCCACATTAGCAGCTGGGAGACTCATTTCTGAGGAAGGTGTTTTAAAGGTAATTTGAGCCTTTGAGTTTAACTAACATATCTGTTGTGTCGATTCTAGCTTCGTAATGGTATATAACTATTTTTTTGTATATTTTTGCTAATCTTGTTCTGGTTTGTGATTATATAAACAGGCAATCTGGCCTCACAGCGGTCATTATCGTCCCACCCAAGAAAATTTTCAAGATTTTGTTTCTTTTCTCCATGACAATGACGTCGATACTACTTATGTCAAGGTAAAAACAAATATTTTACTCTTTTAACTTTCTTTTATTTTCAAGAAGATAATAAAGCTGATTAATTTATGTTTTTTTGTAACTATTATTGCTATCAGATGGATTCAGATGAAGATGACAATGAATCTTTTAGCAAGCAGGGCACTAGCCTTCATATAAGAACCCACTCTTCAGAAGAAGATGTGAGTGAAAGAGATCGCCTAGATATAGAAGACGATCAAAGCTTAAAACTTGCAATTGCCCTCGAGCAAATTACTACATATATACCCCTGGAATCACCGAAGAAATCAAGATTATCCCGATCATCCAGTAGGAAGTTAAGTACTCTCGGAATACCAAACAAAGACGAAACTTTATTGAACTTCAACACCGAGAATCAAGTTGACGAATCAAAGGACTCGCAGAAGAGTCATGACATGTCGGATGATGAAGAAGTTGAGCCAAGTTTAGAGGATACAGTCCCTAAAAAATCAATCCTGCAAAGGATTGATTCACATAAAGGAACAAAATCATTTCAGTTGGGACGACAGTTGTCGTGCAAATGGAGCACGGGAGCTGGGCCCCGCATCGGGTGTTTGCGGGACTACCCTACTGAGCTGCAGTCTCATACATTGGAGCAGGCAAATTTATCTCCAAAAAGTGCTCCTTGCAACCAGAAGCATAGTATGAAGAGTTTTTTTTCAAGAGATAATGGACCTTACAGAACAAGATCTTCCCCAAGACAAATAGGTGGATTTAAAGAAATTTTTTGATTAAATTATATTATTTTTTTAGGGTGAATAGGAAATTGGCATAGGAATTTTATTCATTCTTTTTGAAGGTCAGATGATTAAACATGTATACAGATTACAGATTAGTTTTATTGTTTCTTAAGTTATACAAATACAGGTGGGAAAGAAAGATGTAGATGTTACATATGTATTCATTGATAATAAATAACATGACAGAAAGTTTATTCAATTTGTTTGACTTTGCAAACATATTAGTGTCAGGTTGTACTTTATGCACGGATGGTTGTACTTGACACCATGTACTTTCTCATACTTTGCACTATAATAATAATAATGTCTATAAACGCGTGATTGCAGAAGATTTGCAGAGCAAGTTTTGATATGATATTTGATTGTTTTCTCATTAAAAAGGAAGGACTTTGACTCTTGATTAGTCAAAGTTTCAAATATCTTCAAATTTCAGTGCTTTGTTTTGAGTTTACTTGGATATTATGGAGAAATAAAGGGATCATTTACTTGTTGAAACCTTCTAACAAGATTCAACATTCGAATACCTATACCGACCAAGTCAAATATGGTGCAAGATCATGTTCTAATCCGATAGCAGCGAGGTGTGACGATTTATATTGGTCTTGTACCCTTGTTTGTGTAATTTTGTGTTGGATATCAACCACGGGCGAACATAACATGGTTCCATAGGTGGCACGTGCCACCCCTTAAACTCGTACACGAAGTGGAAAAGTTTTGGATTTTTGGTTTTTATGAAGGATTTTTTGGTTTTTATGAACATTTGTTTTCCCTAAAAAAAAATTATGCGTGTGCTACTTGTTAAGAAATTTTCTAGTTTCGCCTCTGATATCAACATTCAACAACAAATAAAAACGAAAAGTGGGAGGGTTTTGAATTAGGCCAACAATGACATTGTGCTCTTTATTTATTTATTTTTTACTTTAACACCTTGCTAGTTTCTTGCTTAATAATTTTTTCCGGCTGTTAAAAGAAATACACTGATAAAGTGTAGAAGTATAAATAAAGGCGGATACTCTTAATACGAGAAGTTAAATTGATATACATGATAACTCTCTTTTTTAACAACAATTTTAATACATGTCACAAACCATCAAATCTTACACTTGTAGGATTTGAACCCTCATCATTTATATGATAACTAATCAACTACATGAATTGGTAACAACTCGCAATTGGCAGTTGTACATGTCCATGGTACCATCTTCAAGGCTCCAGTGAGCTATGGAACATGGTGACTACATGTGATTCAGATGCCCAAACATCATTTTAATAATAATCTTGAGGGATATGCAACTCCATTAGTGGATCTTAATGCTTTCACATTGGTGATTCAATCAAGAAATTTGATTCCCAGGTGCATATCTATATATATGTTAAAGAATTCCATTAAGCATTTCTTTTTAGTTAATCTACATGATCATAACTTTATCTCATTAATTAGCTTACAAGTCATGTTGTTGAATCTCATTTTTAATACATGAAGATGCACAGTTGTAATTGTGTGTAGGATACTAAAATTATCAGCTTTAAATATATAGAACTTGAGATTTTTAGCATTTTATGTAATCAAATGACAGCTTATAACCATGAGTATCAAGACGTGTGGTAAGTATGTCATTCTTCTTAAAATAATTAATGGTTATATAGTATTATAGTGAACATTGATGTATATATATAGATTTAAAAGTAGGTTTAATTAGAGTGCGAGATTGACATTTAGAAAAAATGTAATTTTGACTGGAAATCGAAAAAGTGATCGCTTAATTACAATAAGCTATTTTTTTTAACGGCTAATTTTATTTTAAAACCAATTTCATCATGCCAAGGTTTTAACCTTGGTTTCTCCCAATATAGGTTTTGTCCTTTACCACTAGGCTACAACCTAAGTGTCAAGTTATGTGGGGGGGGGGGGGGGGGGGGTATGGTTGAGATGGAGTAGTGTGGCTTCAATGTTTTTAGCCAATAACATTTTGCCAACTCAAATTAGATTATATGAAGCCTTGTGACTTATTTTAGTTGGGTATGGTGGAAACTTAAAAAAAAAAGTCACGGGGCTTTGATTGCATTGAATATCTCACACACACACACCATGGCTTCTCACTGCTTGGCAAAACCGTAAGGCTTAAAAATTGGAGCCGCATGCAAGGAAATAAGTCACGGGGTATGGTTGAGATGGAGTAGTGTGGCTTCAATGTTTTTAGCCAATAACATTTTGCCAACTCAAATTAGATTATATGAAGCCTTGTGACTTATTTTAGTTGGGTATGGTGGAAACTTAAAAAAAAAGTCACGGGGCTTTGATTGCATTGAATATCTCACACACACACACCATGGCTTCTCACTGCTTGGCAAAACCGTAAGGCTTAAAAATTGGAGCCGCATGCAAGGAAATATAACAAAATTTTTATTAATTTTAATAATAATGATAATAATAATAATAATAATAATAATAATAATAATAATAATAATAATAATCCTTTTAGTTTCATAAAAATAACTCAAAAGCCAAAAAAAAAAAACTACAAAAATATTATTGATTTCAAAAACAACAAAATATAGTACTTTTATCTTTATTATAATATTTAAAAAAAAAATAGGTATATAGATCATGTTCTAATTCTAAGTCACTACATATTATTGATTTCAAAATATTATATGTCAATACTAAACTTTAGATATTTACTCTTTTATGCATTAGACAACTTGTAGGCTAAGAGTATCAAGATGTATAGCAATGTGTTATTTCTTTAAGTAGTTAATGGTTCTAGGCTTATAGTGAATATAAAATCTCATTTGATAGGGTTTAAAAAGGATGAGATAAAAACAAACCTTTATGTTTGTCATATGAGATAACTCTTGTAATAGTAGTATAGTAAATTTGAAGATAAATGATTTTAATTGTATGCCAAATACCAGTCAATATATTTTAATATAATAAAGTCAAATATATGCTAAATAAATCACATGAAGCACATCAACAAGTATCACTTGCTTGAATGTGCTGCCCAATCCCATAAAGTAAAAAGGATAAAACTTTTGTTATGTGTCTATTACATAGTTCAAAGAACAGACAACAAGATGACAACAGAAAGCATTAAGGTATTTTATATAAATGATTAACATATTAAGGTATTTCAGATTGTTGGTTTATGTTGTTGAGTTCATGCATGTAATATTGGTAGATCAATCATGGAGTAAATAATTAATAATTGTGATTAGGAAGAATCTTATCCTCCCTTATCCACTCTAAACTAACTAGATGTATGAGTTTTGTTAGAGAATCTTGATATTAAGCTCAACAAGTCAAAGTGTTTGATAGAAAATCTTGATATGAAGGTCAACAAGCTTATCACCCCAAACAAATTAACAAATCAAATGATCTTATAAAGATAAATATTTTGGTCACCCTTCAACTTTCTTTTTAGCAAAATATACATCATATTGGTTACAAATGTAGAGGATTATAACATCTACTTTGAGAGGACATTAAACTATCAAACTAGTATCCATCACCGAGTTTTCTTGTTGTTTTTATGTTTTTTTTTTCCAAGCTTGTAGCTCTTCAATAAGGGAAAGAGGTGAATCTTGTTGAAGCATGTCACTGATCAAAACTTAAACAATCATGCAGAAATATATTATTGTATTATAATATAGTATATTTTATATAGATGTGTAGTATATTATTTATTATATCTTTTATATACATAGAGATGTTCTAATAAAATCATTTTTTTTTGTTTTAAAAGGTAAGTAGGATCGAATGTAACACATGACACGATATAAAAAGTAAGGGAACATAAATATCCATCTGATTAGCGTCTTACCTTAAATATCATTCGGACTTTTTCATTCCATAAAATGTTCTCTCGACAAGAGAGACTGACCTTAAAATACTGACGCTAACGATAACACACAAAAGCACATGTACCAACCACAATACAAAGACATTCAACCATTGAAAAATATAGCTCAAACTTAAGTAACAAATGCGATTATGTTAAAACGTAAATAAAACTAAACACATCATCACAACAAAAGTAAATTTGAAATTGAATAAACTATACTTTCAAAGTTGGAGGATACACATACACTCCCTAAAATTCTATCTTACAAAGGATTTGAAGTTTTTTAAGCATAGATTAGATTACTACACGTGGCAATTGTACTTGCCCCCAGATTTCCTGTGAGCAATGGAACATGGTGACCACATGTGACTGAGAATTTGAGATGCCCAACCAATTTTAATACTCTCTTTAAGGGATTTACATCAATTGCCACGAATGAATCTAAATGCTTTCTCATTTGTGATTTAATCAAGAAATTTGATTCCCGATTACATATCTACATTTATGTCAAGAAAATTCCATCAAGCATTTGTTTAGTTAATCTACAGGATCATAACATAATCTCATCATCTTTTAAAGATACATAACTTGACTTTTAGCGTTTAATTATGCAATCGTCAAATAACTTCTAGCCTAGTGGTCTCAAGATTTGTAGTAAATGTGATGTTTTTTTCTTAACAGGTGAAGAGTTCTAGTCTCATAATGAACATGATTTAAAGTAAATTTAGAGTATGTGAACTTACCATTTAGAAAAAATATATAACCTAGATCGGAAATCAAAAAATGCCACATCGAGAATGATTAAGCAGAAATAGTGATTCTGTGTAGCAGGCCATCTGGAACTCCCAACTAATCAACTCCATCAATCTCAAGATCAATCTCAAGATAACTGATGCGTTTTGAGCCGGGTTCATAAACTTTAAGTCTTCCTGTATCTTCTTCTTCTATTATCACATGCCCATTCATCGTAAATCCAATTACGTTATAATAGCTCAAATTATCGAACGTCACAAAATCAATCTCGAACATTTTTGTAAATGACGACTTAGAATCACCATTTTTTATCATCATCCAAACATCACAACCGCGGAGGTTTTCATTGTAACCAATCAGAGCAATAGACTCCTTCAACTTAGTTATGCGCTTGAGTGAAGAGCGTGCTAACGTTTCTGAAACCTCCACTTGTTCAAATTCTTCAGTTGTTAAATCAAATGAAATAATCAAAGCTTTCATGTAGCTACTCACACTTTCAGCGAGCCAGTAAATAACCCCGTCTATAACTACCTGATTCCTACCAAATTTGTCTATTGGTTGGAAAGGCATATGCAGATTCATGGATACGCTCCTCCATATACCTGTGCTTAATGCAAATACCTCGGCCTCCCAATCAACGGCAGATAATCTGTCAATGATGTTGACTATCTTAGGGTCGTTGGTTTTGGGACAAATCCCAAAACCAACGGCAAAACTATACTCTGGCATAATTATACCAACGGATTTCCTAATTGATGGATTCCAAAGAACAATCAGATTATTGTTATTGTCATTCAGACATACAGTCCAAACACACCAATCCGTGAGAGCACTCGAGCAATGATGGACTACGAAGACGCTCAATACTGGGAGGAATGGGAAGATAAGAGTTGGGATGGGGGAAACTATCGTCGTTAACGATCGAAATGTATTTATATATATCTCCGGCATCTAAATGGTAACAGTACTTTAACAACATTAGATTACCCGGTTGAGTCTGGTTGACGATGTGATCAGTGATAAACTGAGAGCTATCGATTAGAGACTTCCATTGCTTTGAAACGGATCGGAATCGAATTAAAGATTTGACATGAAGAACCCTTTTGATGATTTCCTCTTGGATTTCGAAAGGAATGTTGCAGGCGGACATCTTGACGTCGATTTTGATTTTGCGCATGGGTAGGGCTTCAACTTTAAGCGGAGATGGAAACGTGGAAGGCAAGATTCGTAGGTTTTTTTTTTTTTTTTTTTTTTGAGGGAATGATATGAATATTGGGCCACTGGGCTTCGAAGGCCATGGATCATGGACAAGTCCAAAAAACGAGACGGGTCTTTGTTATAAGAAAATTATTTCTTAACCAATATACTAAGGTGCTGTTTGGTTCGTCTGTTTCATTTGGTGCTAAATGAATAAGCTGTCTGTATGGTAAAGATTTGCTGAATCAATAAGGTGCTGAATTATAATGTGTTGTTTGTTTGAACATCTGAATGATTGTATAATCAAACAAAAAAAAACACTAACAAATCATTATGAGAACAAAGAAAATCTATTTTTTTCTTTTAGTTAACTTGTCCCATATTGGTTTGAGAACAAAACACCTAAATTTTCCTTCATTACCTTGTCCCATATTGGTGTGGGAATAAAAACACTATTTTTTTCTTTCATTTAATTTGTCCCACATTGATGTGAGAACAAAAACATGGTTAGCTTATATATGAAAACATACATGACATATTAAGTTCTTATGTTGTGTTTTACTCCGGTATCTACCCGCGCGCAGGGGGGGGGTGCAAATTTGATAAAATTGCCTTCCCGTACGCACGACCTGCGGACACGAAAACTGGGGGCGAGCACAAGTTTCGTTTTTGGTGACATTTGTTTTTCCAGCCCCTTTTTTTCCTCGTCGTCGTTCGTTTTTTTCAGCTCGTCTCGTCGGCCAGCCCCTTCCTTTACCATCGTCTGGATCATAAAGGTCCGGAATTCTGGCTTTTCCGGTCAGACGAAAAAGTCTTTTTCGGTCAGGTGGTTCGCGGCCAAACAAACACCAACATATGCTATTATGTCTTAATCGGTCAGCGATTTTGCCCATTCAGACCTTTTTAAGGTGAACCAAACAGCCCCTAAGTTTCCCCCAAAGACCGGTTCATAATCGTATTCGTAGTCGCTTGGTTATTGGTTTTACCCGTTTGACCAATAATTGGTTACGGTTAATAACTGGTTTTTGTACCTCTATTATTGGTGTTGTTTTGTTTCTATTATATATACAAAGAGAGTGGTTAGAAAAATATCGTTTTGTCTAAGTTTTGTCTGTAGTGTGGTGTGATGATAGACATTTAGGTGGCGTTTTGTTCATTGAATTCAATAGAATTGGAATTGATAATTTTTCTTTTTAAAATTGTTCTTAATTGGGTAAAGAAGAAATTTGAAATGCAACGAATTCATTTAATCAATGGAATTTGAGACTATGTAACTTTCTTTCGTTAAAATTGCAGGCGAACATCTTCACTCCTCACTTCGATTTTGATTTTGCGGAAAGTTAGGGTTTCGAGTTTAACCGGAGATAGGTTGAAACGTGAAAGAGAAGATTTCGTACGGAAGCAAAACGTAATCGTAGGGATTTGGTTTTCTTTTTTTCTTTTTTTTTCTTTTTTTGAAAGGCCGCTTTTAAATAATGTTGCTTTTATTTTGGAGGGAATGATATGAATTTTGGGCCACTGGGCTTTGCAGGCCATGGTCCATGGATCATGAACGAGTCCAAAATATGAGACCGGAACTTTTTATAAGAAAGTGTTTCTTAACCAATACTAAGTTTCCCCTTAACCGGTTAGTAACCATAACCGTTTATTAGCCTAACCGATTTTTTACACCTTTTGTATTGGTACACTGTTTATTGTTTCAATATCTTAATTCGTATAAAGCAATAAAATTTTTACCAAATGTCTCAATTATAAATGTTCCACATCATCACCGCCACATGTCAAGCTCACAATCAATTACCAATTTAGTAATCATCAATTAAGATTAATTACCAATTTTATCAAAACTAAAATTTTATTTTAAACTTTTGATAAAATTAATGTAGATTTAATTAATTTACTCAATAATTTTAGTCTTTTATGGAAAATAATCAATAATCAACAACTTGTCAAACATAATAAAAATTTAAATGTTATAAAAATTTTATATCAATCATAATTTTCAAATTTCTTGATCATTATCTTTTAATTTGGTATTAATCTAATATTATTACTCTCTATTCAGCCCGTGTACGTGTAGTAACGAGTTACTAACCTAGTTATATAGAGAGAGAGTGGTTAAAAAACATCCTTTTGTCTAAGGTTGTAAGTACGCAAACCGTTATCGGGCCTTAAGAACGCGAAAACATAGGATGTGGATTAATTGAAGTTTCAAATATGAGTGCGTGATTTCCTTTTTAATTTTTTTTTTATTTTTATAGTAATTTTTAGATTTTTTTAGATAAATATACCACACATGAAAATTGTAAGAAACGGGTGTGTTTCCCGTTAAAAAAATTATATATTAACGAAGTCAAATATGGTGCGAGATCGCAAGTTTGTGAGTGTAGGTGATGTGTAACATGCATGATTTAAGCCAAATATAAAAAAAAAAAATTCCATTTGAAAAAAAATTGACCAATATTCCTGGCCCTAAGTTTTGTTATATAAAATGAAGTTTTTTAATCATAGATTACTGCAAATGGCAGTTGTACACTTGTACTTGCCCATGGTCCATCTTCAAGGCCCTGGTGAGCTATATGGAACATGGTGACTACATGTGATTGAGATGCACAACCATCATTTTAATAATAATCTTGAGGAATTTGCAACTTCCATGAGTGGATCTCAATGCTTTCACATTGGTGAAATAATCAAGACATTTGAATTCCAGTTGCATATCTATATTTATGTTAAAAATTTCCATTAAGCATTTCTTTTAGTTATTTTTTAAGAAATATCTTACTTAGGCACATGGTCAATTTACAATAAAGTCGCAGGTGAACGGACAACAATCTGCGCCACAATTCTCTTTTGGATAACAAAAGTACAAAATCGATCCTACTAAAAACAAAGCCATGGTTTCTAGGGCTCGAGCAATTGATGTACATGACTCGCTGAACTCTATAAGGAAACTCATTGCCTTGGAAGCCAGAGACCCAAATATATACCTTTTTCTCATTAGCTTAGAACTCATGTATTTATTTGAATCTCAATTACAATATATTAAAATGCATAATTGTAATTGTGTGTAGGATACTAAAATTATCATCTTTTTATACAAATATATATATTATTATTTTTTACTAGTATGCATAATAAGAACTATAAGCATCTACGAAACGAGGGGATGAGAGTGTCGCCTATTATATAAACACAGATTTTGATCGCCATACTCTATGTTAGACCGTCTACCACTAAGGCTGACTGACTGCGCCTGCCCTAGGCGGATTATAGCAAAAGCGCATCGGCAACCCAACGCCTAACGACTCCGCAACGAGTACTCGGCCACCTAGACCGATTTTTACAACTTAAAGTATCACTTGTTAATTGAATGTGTTGTCCAGATTCCATAAAGTAAAAATGATAAAACTTTTGTAACCCGTCTTTTAAAGAACAAAAAAGAAGATGACAACAGAACAAAAAGCATTAAGGTAGTACATATGATTAACATATTAAGGTATTAATTTAGATTGTTGATTTATGTTGTTGAGTTCATGCTAGTAATGGTAGATCAATCATGGAGTAATCAATTAATAATTGCGATTAGGAAGAATCCCATCTTCCCTTATCCACTCTAATCTGACTAGATGTATGAGTTTGGTTAGAGAATCTTGATAATTAGCTCAAAAGTCAAACATGTTGGTCAGTTTTGACTTGGATAATCATAAAAATAATTTGCAATTAATAACCTGGGTTGGGTTCTATAGAAAACCAATATTTTATAAAAAAACCAAAAAACTAAGGAAAAAAATTATTTTTTTTAAAACTTTTTTTATATGTTTCTTTCATGATTTTAAGAATATTGGAAAAAGAAAAAACTTTAAAAACGTTTTCGAGTTTTTTTTTTAAAATAAAATAAAATTCGAATTTTAACTTGAAATTAATATTGCACTATGCAACAATAATATAAAATTGGTTTATGAATGTCAATTCTTTATTTTTTACATTATTCGCATAAACCACATTCATATTTAAGTTAAGTCTCTTGTTTTTAAGTAGTTTTAATTATAATGCATTATGCAATACTATTGGTACTATTGCATGATGCAATAATAAAAAATCACTAAACTTTTTATTTTTTAAATTTTTTTTCCCATAAATAAAGCTAATAAAATTATAGAATTTTTGGTGAAATTATTTTTAAAAAATATTAATATATGAAGAAGTTATAGAGAAAAAAAGGTTGGTTTTTTGGTTTTCTGGATAATTATTGGTTTTCTATAGATCTTTCCCCTTAATAACCTAACCACTTTAATCTTATTTTTTTTCACGAGCCAACATAACAAAATCTTTGGAGAACATATATCACTCCCTTAATTATGTGACTAATTTGTGGTATTGTTGACCTTCCACTAGCTTTAACATTAAAGTGGTGAACTTTGAAGATCTTCCTTTCTTGATGTATCATGTCACACCTTTTATGTGGGCCTCCATCTCCTTTTATTACAAAATTTCGTAAGACTAAAACACTTTTTAGTATTGTTATTTACATAAAAGGAATTGAGATGGTTCGGACATGTGTGAAGGAGACAAACGACGGATACGATATGAAGAGTATAGAAACCCTCGTTGTGGAGGGGAAGAGGAGGAGAGGCAGACGAAGGTTGACGTGAGATGAGAAGATTTGACATGATTTGTTAGAGTTGTACATTTCAGATGACATGATCAGTGATAGGAGTTCTTAAACGGACGATAAAAGTTAAGAATTTTTAGAAGATAGCATAGACTTGCTCTACATTGGGGAATTGTCGTTTGACACATTCCTACTTTGTCCGTTTTTATATGCTTCACACTTTTGTATATATTATACATGACATGTTACCTTCTCTTCTTTGTGTGACACTCACCTTTACGCCCTATAATCGTATATGTCTCTTTATGTGCCTTAAAGACTTGAAATATACTTGTTGCCTAATGATCATTGTATGTATGTGGGTTTTTTAATGTTTTTGAGTCGAGGGTTTCACTAGCATCTTTATCTTTGTGATAAAGGTAAGATTTTTCCTTGTTTCACCTTACTCTTGTCTGTGAGATTTTACTGAGTATGTATGTTTATTTGTATTTACATAAATGGGATTGACATGCAAACCATACCATTATAATTACAAATAAATGAAAAATATAAGTATCATATCACATAATAGATAACAACCTTTCGAAAAAATAGCAAGTAACATACCAAATTCAAAGTCGGGTACAAAGCCTTATGCTATGCAAATAGTCACACATGATTTAAAAGTTATGTTACAAAAAAATTCAAGAACATCCGAATTCGTGTAACATATATATGGAGTAAATATAATCCCCATGACAAACAAAATTCATTGGAAGTGAATTGAATTCTAGATATGATCTCCTTGACCTTGGATTCATCTTTATCTACTAGTTGGAAGTCTTTGCGATGTGATAAAGAAGATAACATACTAAGACACACACTGATAAAAGGTTTTAACGATTAAAGGTTTTAACGATTAATCATAAAATATCATATAGATTTACAGGTTTATTGAAAGTTTATATTTATATAAAAAAATTAGAGTAAATTTCATTTTTAGTCTCAACTTTTCAAAAATCCCAATTTAGTGGCTTACATTTCATTTTTCTTTTCAATTTGGGTTACAACGTTAACAAACGTTTAAAGGGTCGTTAGACTGCCCTCACATGGTCCCCACGTGAGGGGTATTTTGTTATTTTCGTTTGTTTTCATGTATGAGTTAAAACAAACGGAAATGACAAAAGCATACCTCATTTGGGGACCACTTGAGGGCAGTCTAACGGCTCTTTAAACAATTGTTAACGTTGAGACCAAAATTGAAAAAAAATGAAATGTGTGACACTAAATTGGGATTTAAAAAATTGGGATTAAAATTGTTAAAATGTGCAAACGTTGGGGACTAAAAATGAAGTTTACTCAAAAAATAATTTTTAAAATTTAGTTAAATATTGTTACATAATTACATCTCTAATTTAATTTCGCTATTAATTGCTTATTCAGTTATTTTTTTTATTTGATAATATAATAACCAAATCGATTTTACCTACTTAAACGCTTAATGTTATTAAATAAAGGAGAAGTTTCTCCTACACAATTATATAATATAATATAATATAATATATAAAAATGATTAAACAAACCATATGGTGTACCAAATACCACCTCAAATCCATCGGTTTAGATGCCTGTGTGTATAAAACAGGGGTGGCACGTGTTCATCCTTTAAACTCATACGCAAAGTGAAAAGATTTTGAAATATTTTTGAACTTTTTTATCTTTATATATGAGTTGTTTATTTTTATGTACGGATGTTACCCCTAAAAAAATTTGTGTGTTTGATACCCGTAAAGAAATTTTCTAGTTGTTCCTGATATATACACATTATTGAAGGTTTCTTCTAACGATAGTCACACACAAATCGGTCTTAGTTAAGTTAGAGAAAAAATACATGACCCAGGTTGAAAACTTTTACTTAATAAGGGCATGTGGTATACCCATGTGGTGTGGTGGTGGTGTGGTTGCCATGTAGACGCTGACTGGACCACATGACACCACCACATACATGGTGGTATACCCATGTGGTGTGGTTCTATTCTTAAATATTTTCTTTTTCTTTTTATTTTCGTATTTTTAAATAATTTAAATTAACATATAAATAAAACTAACATATAAATAAATAAAAATAACAAAATACAAAATACAAACACCATAAAAACATTAATTCGGCTACTTAAATTTTATATAAAAAAACAAACATTTTCGAAACAACTCCTCCTCGTGAACGCTCTTAAATAACCAACACTACGCATTTCCCCTTGAACGCTCTTAAATGTGATATATCAAACCCGCCTTGAGCTGGTTGTGTATTTCTCGGTTTTTTATTTCTTGCCGTTTCACGTGTTTTTCATCCTCTTGAATTTCAGGATATGTAATATCCAACTCCTCCTCGTGAAACTGGCAAATAACATGCTCTTCATCCTCAAGAGTCATGTTATGGAGAATGAAACACACTCGCATCACATTTACCACATACATGGTGGTATACTCCATGTGATGTGGTGGAATATTTAATTTTTTTCTTTTTTAAAAACAAAATACAAACATAATCTTTTAAATAATAAAAATACTACATTAAATAAAATTACAAATACTAAAAAGATGTAGAAGTTTTAAAAAAAATTAAAAAGGAAAGAGGTGTTCAAAAACATGCCAAAAAGCTTGATTATCTTCAACGAAAATAAAAACATGTAAAAAAACATTCACGAGACAAAAATATACTTAAAAAAAACTAGTCCGTTTTCGTTTAAACTTATACCGTTGTGTTCAGAAAATAAAAATAAAGAAGACTTCTAATTTTATTATTTTTAAAAACTTAGCATTTAAAAGTTATTTAAGAAAAATCAGATTTAAACTTAAATAAATATTTAAATTAAATATATTAAAAAGGTTGATGTGTTGTCACCTTTAATTGGCTTCTATACTAATTCACATAGGAATAAAAGGCGTGGAAATGTTGGCGCTCAAAGACCGCGCAAGCCAATGACGCAAGTGGGGGCTGGTACCACATGAGTGGTTTTATGCCACATCAACCACGCAAGGTTTACCACTGAAGTATACCCGATGCACTAACTACTACAACTTTGTTTTATCATCCAATAAACTTATATAGAGTATTCATTCTCGTATGTATCATCATACTCATAATTTAATGAAAATGGTCAATTTTATCTATGTTTCCTTCTACATTAGGTCCTTATCCCCGTACCATCGTACCTCCGGTTATGTGAAAAAACTAAACTTATTTTCCATATTTATATTTCATTACTCATTATATCTCATATTTTTTATTAGTGGTTAATTGTGTGTAGAAAAGAGGAAAGTTAAGAATATATTATTTATTTGAAATAAGAATAGCTATGAGAAATGAAATGTAAAAGATTTAGAAAAATAATAAGTATTAATTAAATTATAGAGATGTGAATAAAAATTACACTGAATTCTTTTACCATCAAATTAAAATGACAAACCAACACAGTTAAAATAAAGAGTTTATGTGTTTTTAGTCACTTAACTTACCACAGACACATTACTTTTAGTAAAACCTTTTATTAAGAATCTTGAAATTGTGATATCAAATTCAAATGACAAACCAACCTAGTTAAAAGTTATAATAAAGAGTTTATGTGTTTTTAGTCACATTTATGACACATTACTTTTAGTTCAAATATTTCATTAAGGAATCTTGTGTTATCCAATTCAAATGACAAACCAACCTTAACGGCTTGTTTTATATGGTGTGAATGTGTGATTCAATAGGTTCATGTCATTAACCCGTTAATTTGTCAGAAGATTCAAGATTTATTTTATAGAAAAGATTGAAATTTTTTACTTTAATTACACATAAAACCAGAAAGTGCCATGAGTAATTTAAGGAGTGAACTAAACAAGATTCCATGATTAGTGGAAAAGAAATGAGTAATCAAGCTTCAAGATTATAATACTAACCTTGATAACCCCGAAAAGTATACACCATTTTGTTTTTTTCCCATCTATCTCCTCAAGATTCAAAATCTGTCACCATCAAATTATAAAAACATAGAAATAAGTAACACACCAAAAAATAAAATAAAAATGGACCACTTAAAAAAGACACCCCCACCATCCTAATGAGTACTCTCCTTCAAATCTTCAATCTCTCAATATGCGTTTCTTGCCCCACTTTCATCACTTTGCATCCACACCACAGCAACACATAATCCCTTCAAATTAAGCACCTCATCTTTTGACTGTCCCCTGTTATTCTCATCAATCATACACCCAAAAAAGCACAATCTTTCCCCCTTTCTTTATGCTAAAAATCTTGGAATATTTCTTCATTTCCATGGCTTTTAAGATGCCCATCAAGAATATCAAAGGTAAGAGCTTTAGAATCAACATCATTTCATGTTCTTCCTCTGTATTTGCTCTTATACTCTTGTTGGGTTTCGCTGATTATGCATTATGTGATAAAAGTTCTATAGATTCAGCTACATTAGGTTTCAAGATTTCTGGGTTTAGTTCTGATCCCAATATAAATGCTGATGATCATGGTAAAGCTATGAACTTGTTGTCTGAAAATGGGGTTTTTGAATTTGGGTTTTTGGAGAAAGATGATGAATTTGTTGTTGGGATTAGGTACAATTTAGGCTCCCAATTTAGGCCCCAATTCTGCTAATAATGTGCCTGTTTGGACTGTTGGTGGTGGAGTTAGGGTTTCAGTTAACTCAACTTTCACACTTTCAATGGATGGGAGACTAATCTTGTTTGAAAACCCTAGTAATTCCATAATTTGGAGCACTGATACCTCAAATTTACAAGTTGAGTCAATTAATCTCTTGAATAATGGCAATTTAGTCTTAATAGGAAGTCAAAATAAAGTGGTCTGGCAAAGCTTTGACCGCCCAACCAACACATTGCTCCCTGGTCAAACTCTGAATTACACTCAAAACCTTAGAGCCCCATCTACGAAATCGGTTACTAGTTACTATACGTTTGTGATTGATCCCGAAGGGCTAGCTTTAATGTGGGAAAATAATGTCTCTTATTGGAAAACCCATTTGAGTTCATCATCTGTTTCTGTCAAAGAAGTTAGCTTTAATCCAAACGGTGTCTTGGAACTATACGATGATACGAAAAAGATTGTTTGGTCGATTACAAGTAAAGATTTTGGTGAAAAGTCGGTGACTTTGAGGCATTTAAGAATAGATCAAGATGGGAACTTGAGAATTTATTCATGGGATGATAGTGTTCATATATGGAGAGTTGGTTGGCAAGCGGTAGATGATCAATGCAACGTGTTTGGTTCTTGTGGGTTATATAGTGTTTGTGGGTATAATTCCACTGGCCCCGTTTGTGGTTGTTTGTATTCTGATTCCCTGGATCGTGGTAATGAGTTGCCATCTCCTGATTCTGGTAACTCGGGGTGCAAAAAGATGGTGGATTTAGGCAACTGTAAAGCACATACGAGCATGTTGGCTATGAAACAAACGGTTCTTTATGGACTTTATCCGCCTCATGATGTTGATATGATGTTGAATGAAGAAGATTGTAAAGAGTATTGTTCTAAAGATGCCACTTGTTTTGCCATGACTTCAAAAAACGATGGGTCGGGTTTGTGCACTTTGAAAAGAACCGTTTTTATTAGTGGATCTACGTCCCCTTCTATCCCTTCAACTTCATTTTTGAAAGTTTGTCTAGTCCCACAAGCGGTTGCAGCAAAAGGAGCAAATCCTAATTCCACCCCGAAAGCCGTATCTTTCCCATATCAAGGTAACTATAGAAAGATAATAAGCGCGGTTGCTTTTGTAGTTCTTGTGACGGTTTTGGTTATCTTAGTGCTTGAAATGTTTATCGTTTTGGTTGTTTATCAAAAAAGGCGAAACAATCCTCAAAAAGTATCACTAAAGGGGGCTAAAACGAATCTTCAAAACAATGCTCTAGTTCGATTATCTTATAAAGAGATACACGAAATCACATCAGGATTTTCGGATCAACTTGGTTTTTTCGTGTTCAAAGGTTTACTTTTTGAAGAAACGGTTGTAGTTGCAAAGGTGCTTGATGCCATTGTGTTATCAGAAAAGGAGTTTGTAAAGGCGGTCTCGATCTTGGGCGGGACCCACCATCGAAACTTAGTCCCTTTAAAAGGATTTTGTTTTGAGCCGAAACATAAGGTCTTAATCTACGAGTGTATCCCAAACGGGTCAGTTGACAAATGGTTATTTGACAGAAAAGAAAAGAACTGGCAAAAAAGAGTTGATATTGCGATTGGAGTTACACGGGCACTCGCGTATCTACACACCGAATGCCTACTATGCATACCTCATGGGAACTTGAAGCTTGAAAATGTGTTGATTGATGAAAATCTAATCCCAAAAGTGACCGATTTTGGGATTAAGAGTTTCTTACAAAGTGAAGCCTCGTGTTCATCCAACGAATCACAACCAGAGAGAGATATATACATGTTAGGGAAACTATTGACCGAAATCGTGCTGTTAAGCAGGGAAACAGTTAAAGATAACCTGGATCAAGTGATGGAAAAAGTGGTGGAGGAACAAAAGTATTTAGACGATGATGATTTGAGAGGCGTTGAAAGAGTGATGAGAATCGCGTTGTGGTGCATGCAAAATCAGCCGTTTTTGAGACCTTCGGTTGGTGAAGTGATGAAGGTTCTTGAAGGTACACTTTCGGTTGATAGACCGCCTTCTAGCTTTGCATACAGAAATGGTGATGATACAGAGATAACAGTTGCAGGTTCTGGAGAAATAGAAGAGTGTCCTAAAGGATAGTTTTGTAATTCACATGACATTTGTAGTCTAACTTTAGATGGTAGTTGACTAGCTTTTAGTTGCTGTGGTTCCAATTCTTTTTTTCACAGATGGAACCAGATGAATATGAATCTTGGCAGATTTGTTTGTAATCTTGAAATATCTAATTCTAATGGTTTGTGTTGTGTTCACATATACATACGCTTTTCCTAGTATTCTCGATACGTACAATTAAGATGTTTTGATAACCACTTACCGGGTCCACTCAAAACTGACTGCTGCACTCATAACAGTTATTTAACCAACTAACAGATTGTTAGTTGAATCAGAACTGTACACTTTTAGTCCCTCTACTTTACAACTATACACTTCGATCAAGTTAAAACTATAGTTGACAAGTTACAAATCTTCCCAAAAAAAATATTCTTGTCATCAAGATTTATGTTTAACTGATTTAACCAACTAACAGATTGTTAGTTGAATCATTATGAGGTATGTACACTTTTGGTTCCTCTACTTTACAACTATACATTTTGAGCTAAAACTATAGTTGACACGTAACAATTATTAACTTCAAACATAATACCAAACATGAAACACCCCTTTGATATAACATAACTTCAAGAGTAAACAAGTACCAAACACAAATCACAACCTTAGATCATACTAAACACAAGACCAAATTTAAGAATATGACGATGGATGATCGTCAATCTAACGAGTTGGGCTTAGAAGCGAGAGAAGAAAAGTCTCCTAATGGCTAGACGTTTCAAAGAGAACTGCATCACCCAAACTGTTGTACTTTTTATGGTATTCGACCTTTATGTATTGCATATCGATTTCAGTTCGTTTCACAATCATCATTATAAGTGTTAGTGTCATTGGTCCCCGAACCTTGTGTTGACTTATATAGCACCTATAGTCATTTTCCAACTCCATATAAGGCTATCCGTAATGGGGCGTGGCCGGGCGTCAAAGGGCCCTATAACGCCCCCTATAACGCCCACCCCCACTACGGTGGGGCGTTATAGGGGCGTTATAGAGGAGAGGGTGGCGAGGGGCGTTAGCCCTTTAACGCCGAGAAGAGGAGGTGAATCAAAAAAATAGCCGTTCAACGGCTAAATTTTGTACCGTTGAGGGTTTTTTTTTTTAAATTTTTTTAATTTAAACCCTCTTTTACCTATAAATACCCCACTTTTTTAAACATCTCACACACCACTCCAACTCCTCTCTACTTCTATTCTTCTACTATATATACCCCATCTATTTTTTAAACTTTTACAAACATTCACAATGAATATGGGTCGTTGGAAGATCGAAGGCGACGTAGCGGTGGCACAATCTTTCGTTAACGTCGCACAAAATTGGAATGATGGACGCCCGCCAAACGAGTTTTGGCCTGCCGTGATTGATGACTTCAAACGGCGACGTGGTGTGGAAGATGTAAACGGGAACTTTATCAGGGCGAAATGGTGGGCCTTGCAATCGAATGCACGAACTTTTAATGATATCTACGTACGACTCGAGCGACAATATGGCGCGGAGGGTATAAGCTCAGTGCTGCAAAGGTCGTTGAGCGAGTACAAAACTGAAATTGGCAAGAGCTTTATAAACGCAGGCGTTTGGGCTTTTTTGAGGCCATACATCAACAACCCCGAAGATCCTATTTTCAAGTTTTATTGTTATACATAGGCGTTCGTGTTTTCTTTTTAAGTTGTGATGTTTTAATTTATTTTGTTGTCTTTTATTTTATTTTTAATGAAAGTACTTTTTAAAAAAAGTTAAAAAAAATAATAATAAGGTAATGATGATGGTGGGCTTTATGGGGCTTTATCCACTACACCATAAAGCCCCATAAAGCCCCTTGCCCAGTCAGCGTCCACATGGCGCATAATGCCCCTTGTGGGGCTTTATGGGGCTTTATCCACTACACATAGCCTAAGTATGACTCTATGAGAGTGCCATTTTGTAAGCTTAAAGAGAATTGTGGTTAACTAAAGATTTTACCTTGGCAAATATACTTGATAAATATACTTGATGAGATTTTCAACTAAAGATTTTACCTTGGCAAAATACTTGGTGAGATTTTCAACACAATGTAAGATTGTCAAAAGTGCCCACTCAAATAACCCAGAAGTTTCCTTTTTTATACCCTGCAATATAGTTTTTAAATATATACGGTTCTTTATAATCTAGTACAGTTTTTTTGAAATTAAATACTTTTCTTTTCTTTTCAAAACTAAGTACAGATTTTAAAAGTAAAAAATACTTTTTGAACTTTAATATTATACTCAAATTAAAAAGAAAATAAACACTCAATTTTATGTTGTTGTTTTATATTATAGCTATTAAAGATGAATATTTTGTTGTTGTTAGTATTTATATAAATATGATTTATATTATAACTAGTATTTATATTTAATTATTATTATTATTATTATTATTATTTTATTTTTTATATTTTATATTTAAACGCAACTAATTATATATATATACAATAAGAATTGATGGTAAATAGTAAAGTTTTAATTTCTTTCATTTTGGCCACAATAAACTTTTAATTTCTTTCATTTTGGCCACAACATTTTCTTAATTTTATAGTTTTGGTTCACGTCTTTTTTTCTTTTTTATACTTTTGCCACTATTACGTTTTAATTTAATACTTTGACCACATGACTTTTAGAGTTTTTTTTTCTTTTTTATACTTTCGCCACTATTACTTTTTAATTTAATACTTTGATCACGTGACTTTTAAAGTTTTACATTTTATACCCCTTAACTTTTATACTTTCGTTTTTAATATGTTTTTATAGTTTTATACTTTTATACTTTGACCTACGTTTTAAACGCCTTAACTTTTATACTTTCAGTTTTAGTATACTTTTTGAATTTTCGACTTTGACCACAACTTTTTTTATACCCCTTAATACTTTCGTTTTTAATATGTTTTTTATAATTTTATAGTTTTATGCTTTGACCACGAAACTTATAGAGTTTTACGTTTTATGTCCCTTAGCTTTTCTACGAGTTTTAATTTCTTTCATTTTGGCCACAACAAACTTTTAATTTCTTTTATTTTGGCCACAACATTTTCTTAATTTTATAGTTTTGGTTCACGTCTTTTTTTCTTTTTTATACTTTTGCCACTATTACGTTTTAATTTAATACTTTGACCACATGACTTTTAGAGTTTTTTTTCTTTTTTATACTTTCGCCACTATTACTTTTTAATTTAATACTTTGATCACGTGACTTTTAACGTTTTACATTTTATACCCCTTAACTTTTATACTTTCGATTTTAATATGTTTTTTATAGTTTTATACTTTTATACTTTGACCTACGTTTTAAACGCCTTAACTTTTATACTTTCAGTTTTAGTATACTTTTTGAATTTTCGACTTTGACCACAACTTTTTTTATACCCCTTAATACTTTCGTTTTTAATATGTTTTTTATAGTTTTATAGTTTTATACTTTGACCACGAAACTTATAGAGTTTTACGTTTTATGTCCCTTAGCTTTTCTACTTTCGTTTTTAGTATACTTCTTATAATTTTATACTTTGACTATGAAACTTTTAGAATTTTACGTTATATACCCCTTAACTTCTCAACTTTTGTTTTTAATATACTTTTAGAGATTTTGACTTTGACCACTATTTTTTGTTGTTTAATACTTTGACCACATTAAAATGTCTATTACTTAAACTGACGGGTAAATGGGCGTCCCACCGTGAAACGTTTTATACTCTTAACTTTTCTACTTTATTTTATTTAGCCACGACACTTTTAACTTTTCTACTTTCGCTTTTAGTATACTTCTATAGTTTTATACTTTCACCACGAGACTTTTCAACTTTTACGTTTTATATCATTTAACTTTTTTACTTTCGTTTAGTATACAAATTCAACCCCGCAGCAACGCGCGGGGAGGTAAACATCTCGTTTAATACATGATAATTTGAATGATTGGTATAGTTGTTTGAGTTTAGCAAAGTAGTTTATGTTTTATTAGTGGTGTACACACATATTTTTGTAAGCACAATCATGTAACATACTATTTTTAAACGTTTGTGTCGTTAAATATTTTTTTATTTTCGTATTTTTTTACGTTGCATTTTAGCAATGCAAACGTTAATCTCTACGACAACACGCGTGTCGCAAAATCTAGTATTTATATATGTTAGTACTAGTTACATCTTTTAGTATAAATTAAATACTTTTGGTGAAAAAGCATTTATAAACATCATAAATGTCATTTATTATTGTTACATACATATCTTTTATGACAACTAAGGTTTTCTTTTAATTGCATTTCTCTATTTTTTTTTTAAATAAATATATTACAACGCACGCCCCTATTTAAATTCTTAATTTATAATTGTGGGTAGACAAATCATCTGAAAGTGTCATTGAGAACAACACAACTAAAAAAGTTGATGAAATATGATTTGTTTAGAAATAGCTGATAAAATCAAGAGTAAATTACAATTTACGTCCTTTGGGAAGTATGCAAATTTCACTTTTCGTCCTTAAACTAAAGAAATAACAGAAAACGTCCTTTATATTTATGATTTGTTTCAAATCACGTCCTTTCGTCTAACGGACATTAACTTTGTCCGTTAAACCAGGTCATGTGCAAGGCACATGAGGGCAATATGGTCATTTATTCTTTTAATATAGAGCAAATTACATTTTACGTCCTTTAAGAATTACAAAAATTTCAATTTACGTCCTTAAACTAAGGAGATAACAAAAAGGTCCTTTAAGTTTATACTTTGTTACACCTTACATCATTTTCTCTAACAAACATTAATTTTTTCTGTTAAGCTATGTCAACTGCATTGCACATCTGACCATCGTCGCACCACACATCTACCTCCATCGTAATACATCATGTCACCATCCATCCTACACCCGACCAATAAAAGCCTATTCGTTCATGAAGATCAAACTCCCTCAGCAACAAGTCAGAATACATATCCCACAAAGCATTTACGATGCAGGAATTACGATGGATGGCGATAGGAGGTATTACGATGGAGTTGGATGTGTGGTGTGGCGATGATCGGAAGTGGAGGTGGGGCGGTGACAGAGGGTTTGGTGGAGAAGCAGCGGTGCCATGAAGGAATTAGAATGTGGTGGACATCGGAGATATTGAAGTTTGGTCTGATCAGATTTTTAATTTATATTTTTATTTATTTTATAAATAAAATTATATTCATATAAGTTTTATATTTTTATTTATTTATTTATAAAATGGCCCGTACAATATAAAAAGACAATTATGTCCTCGTGTGCAATGCACCTGATATAGCTTAACAGAAAAAATTAACGTTTCTTAAAAGAAATGATGTAAGCTGTAACAAACTATAAACTTAAAGGACTTTTTTTGTTATTTCTTTAAGTTAAGGATGGAAATTGAAATTTGGGTAATTCTTAAAGGACGTAAAATGTAATTTGTTCTATATTAAAAGAATAAAATGACCATGTTGCCCTCATGTGCCTTGCACATGACCTGGTCTAACGGAAAAAATCAACGTCTGTTAGACGAAAGGACGTGATTTGAAAAAACCATAAATATAAAGGACGTTTTCTGCTATTTCTTTAGTTTAAGGATGAAAATTGAAATTTACATACTTCTTAAAGGACGTAAATTGTAATTTACTCTAAAATCAATGTGTTATTTACTATCATTTTATTATTGTAAAAGTATGCATTAAAATCCAGACAATGATATAATTTAGTTTGTGAAACAATTTTAAAAAATAATAGATACGTCGTTTATGTTTAACTTTTGGAAAATTGGAATAGAATAATCCCAACTTTTAGGTATTGGCCTACAATAATCCCACTTTTCAATATAACCCACAACGGTCCCAACTTTCATCTAATTTATTTCTAGTGGACCCGCCGTTAATTTTTTTTAACACCGTTAAATAGCCGCTGACGTGGCAAGCTGAGGTGTATTTTTTTATTTTTAAAAAAGTCTCTATTCCATGTCATTTCCATGTCACTTTATCATTTTAATATCCATTTAAAAAAATCAAAGTCATCTCCATCAAAATCATAATCCCTAAATCTCCTGCTCAAAATCCACATCCAAATCCCTAACGAAAGCGTCCTGCCCAGCGCAGATCCCTATATCCAAAGAGCCCTAAATCGTTTTGTGCCTCTACTCCAAATCCCTAGCGTACGCAGATCTCCTCTCCTCCAAATCCCTAATCGTTTCGGCCGGCAACTCTGCATCCTCGTCTCCGGCCGCCCGCAACCACCGTAAGAACAAGCACGATACGGTTCAACCGGCGCTTGATTCGCGTACCAATCGACGAGAAAACGGTTCGCCGAATGAGATTTCGGAACCGGTAGAGGGAGTGAAGGATGCGGCTGCCGGCGACGGCGTTGGACAGATCGCCGAAAGCTCGCGCACTAGCCGGAGATGGGAGTGAAGGATGCGGCTGAGCTCGAACAGGGTCGTCGCGGGTTGCCGCCGTAAAACACCAACAGAAGGTCGCCGGAGAAGGGCCTGCTGGGTCGCCGGCTCCGAGTGAGGGTGGCGGGATTCAGTCGGCCGGAATTGGATTTTGAGCAGCGATTGGATCTTCATCGTTCTTTTCTTTTTTTTTTTGAACGGCAAACAAGTTAAATGGATATTAAAAGCAGCGACTGATTTATTTGGATTTTGATGGAACTGAGTTGATTTTTTTAAATGGATATTAAAAGCATAATATGACATGGAAATTACATGTAATAAAGACTTTTAAAAAAATAAAAAAAAATACACATCAGCTTGCCATGTCACACATCAGCTTGCCTAGTCATCATTTGTTTAACGGTGTTAAAAAAAGTTAACGGTGGGTCCACTAGAAATAAATTAGATGAAAGTTGGGACCGTTGTGGGTTATATTGAAAAGTGGGATTATTGTAGACCAATACCTAAAAGTTGGGATTATTCTATTCCAATTTTCCTTAACTTTTTAATCAACATTGGTTTGAATTATCTAAGTACCCAATCGAATCTAAATTAAACGACTGAACTTATTGCCTTATTGCCATGTAATTCTTATGTTCCAATTGATATTATTGTCGCACTTCTTTTATATAGGTTGTTACAACCACTAAAACATAAATGTGTAATATCATACCTATGATGATAAAACGACCTATGGTCACACTTAAATTGAAAAAGTATGTGTAGCAAAAGACAAACGATCATATATAGATTATTTTTGGCCGTAGGCCAATTTTAACGCAGTGAATGTGTTACAAGGATACATAAGTGATTCAGCCCATAATTCTTGATGTTAATTAGATTGATAACCAAGGGCATTTGTCCCAATGGTATGGGGATGAAGGTTAGAGTTTGGGGACCTTGAGGTCTCAAGTTCAAACCTGACTCAAGGGGGTTTTTCTCAAGTGGTGAGTTTCCTCCTTGATGGTGTTCCTGGGTGAGCCAAGCCTGGAGTGTCAAAATCAGTATGGACGGTTGCAATCCCGTCTCAGGAAGGCTCACTCGGGTATTGGAGATTTGGGGAGTAGTTCCAAACGCCGTTCAAAAAAAATAAAAAAAAAATTAGATTGATATAAATTAATAAAACTGCTAAAAACAAGACCACATCAGAGAAAATTATAATGTGTCCGTCACTGATTATCAATCTTGAAAAACCGAGGTGTGTACCAACTTTTGTTGCGGAAGCGGATCGAAAACTCTATGCCCCGTTTTATGTAAAATGTACAAATGAACACTTGAACATGATAGTGTAGGAGATGTGATGAACTGATGATGACGAGCAAAGCTTAGACATTGATTTGAGATGAAGAAGATGATGATAGACAAACAAAAATAACCGAGTTTTTACATTTACCTACCACTCTCATACCTAGGTCTCATGAACATATAAGTGATCATTAACCCTTCACAACTATAAAGACTCATGAGGGAGTCTCTCTACACACATACATTACCAAAGACAATATACTAATTAACTAAAACTAGTGACAATAAATAATACAAAAACAAATTTCAAAAACACTAGTGTCTGTGCGGTCTTCGGTTGGAGTCATATATCTTGAGTCGTCATGGCCTTTACGTGTTGGTAGAAGATATAATGTAAGTGGCCCTAGCAAGGCTACAGAACCAACACACACAAATTCTTTTTGACCCGAGCAATCCATTGATTCGACCCAAAAAATTTGACGTCGAGATTGATATAAAAAAGAGTGCAGAAAAAAGTGACCGCGACCACCACCTGCAATCGATCTCGTTTGTTGCTAGTGTGTGTATCTGTAATTCTGTATTGATCTCCGACCCTCTTTTCATTAAATATATCATCGATCGCAACAATAACGTAGTTGGATCAAAGATAGATGTATATGATTCTTGAAAAAAAGGGAGATCGCTATCCGGTACATTCTTCTAATGGGAAGGTGTGCATCTCCCCTCTTTTAGTAAAACATAAAAGAGTAGCATCAAGATTAAGAGAAGAATAAGCTAGTAATTATTAACAAGAAACAAATCAAAAAACAAAAAGGTTTTACCTGAAATCCTATGAACAGTTATCATGTGATGATGTAACGATAGATAAATCGGGAGACTTTTATCCAAACTGCAAATGAGATCGATAAAGATAAATTAGAACGAGCTAAACAACCCCAAGATCTAAAAGTTTTTTAAAAAAATGATGATGATAAAGAGATCTAGCTCACCGTAATGGAAGGGAGTCGACGGTGGTCACCGGAAGGTGCACCGGTTGCTCCATTGCATTACTCGGAGATGGCTTAGCTCGGTGATAAAGGGCAAAGCTTCTTTATTGGATATCAGGTTTAGACCGTCTTCTAAAAACAAGATGGTTTGGAAGAGTGAAACGAAGGTACATATTTATAGTGTCATTGCCCACTGGTTTTGCTTCTAGGGCTTAGTTGGCTAGAAGCTAGCAGCCGTATTTCATACCCAGGGGTAATAACGTCATTTTTATTATTAGTGCATGCTCTAGGGTTTGCTTCAAGGGGAGGAATTGATCTTTCTCTCTTTCGGTATTGTATTTGTAAGGTTTGGTATGTGTGTGTGTTAATTTTTTCAAAAATGAAATGCTTGAAAAAAAAAGTTGGAAAACATATACATGATGCTATCAAGCTAGGAAATTTAAGAGATTAAGATGGAATCTAATTCTCTTAATGTGATATCTATTTTGAGGATTCGCGTCATATATTGGTTTTTCTGTTGCTATGTAGACGATGACAACATTCAAACCGTTTTATAGTTTGATTACGAGGAGAAAAATAAATTTGTCTACTTCGGTGATAAAGAAACATAAAAATTGTCAAACTTTAATAATACATGGAAGCAATGAGATAATTAACGTGCCTACTATAATTTATGTATCAAGTATTAAATCTATTACTCGATTTACCTATTAATGTTTGAGCGCCATAAAGAATGCGACGTTAGATTAACGTCATCTAATTTGTGATGGCGTTTTACTTTAATAAGAGTTCTCCAACTTCCTAAACTTGGTAGTCATATGTGTTCTTCAATCGTTAACTATCTTTAGAAAATGCCCTTTTGATTGTTCACAAACTTATCTAGGGCAAAGGCAATGATAGTCCGATGACCAGAGGCGGACTTAGAGAGGTTCAAGGGGTGGCACGTGCCACCCCTTAAACTTCCGCCTCTGTCAATGACAGATGACAGGTATATTTTTCATTATATCATGCATATTAAACTCGTACACAATAATTACTATGAGATACTTAATCTTTTAGAAAATAACAATTAGATAAACTTTAGCTAACAGTTAGCTACTAACTAGCTTTTCAGCTAATACACCAAACACACTATTAATATAAATTCTAAAATACTTTTAGTGAAAAAGCATTTATAAACATCATAAATGTCATTTATTATTGTTATATTTTTTTTTTGAACAGTGACGGGTGTACCGTTACTTAGCCATTGGAAGTGATAAATACATAACTTTGATGATTGTTTTGATTTTAAATCATGATATTAGATGACTATGTGAAGTTATGTGATTGCAGGTGAAAACAGGCTTAAACGAGCTTCTTAGAGGTGGAGAAAGAATCGGGAAAGTATGAGCTAGAGATTGGATGATGTAGAGCAAGAAAATGAAGAGGAAAGTTCAGCTCCACCGTAGCTTACTCCACCACCGTAGCTTACGGTGGTGGCTGGTTTTACAAAGATGCACCGTACCACAGGAGCAACCTGGCGTAACATAACGCAAGCCACCGTAAGCTACGGTGGCCAGCGTAGCTTACGGTGGAAGTCGGTTTCCAGCTCCGTAAATTCGATTAAATGGGCAGTTTTGGGGGTCTTTTGAGATTCATTCGAGGGCAGACGTTGGGGAACGAACCAGAGGCCATTGGAGGCGAATTTTGGAGAGAAAAAGAGGGGAGGAGATCAATTCTAACATCACAATCATCAACGAATCATTGAAGAATCATCCATGGAGCATCAAATCACCAAGTTTGCAATCAACTTCACCATGAGAGGCTAAATTTCCTTGTGATTCCTTCTAGATTTCGGGTTTTAAACTAACATTACATTATGGTTTTCAATTGGGAAGAACCACATAGACTGGCGCCGTTGCCGGGGAGTACGTGCGCTTGTTAGTGATTTTAGTTTTTTTTAGTTAATTTACTTTTTTTTCGTTTTTCTAAAAAACTAAAAAAAAAAAAAAAAAAAAAACCCAAAAAAAATATTTTCTTTTTGTTTCTATTTGATCATTTCGAACAGTGCTACTTGGAAGGTTTTTTTTTTTTTATTGTTGCAGGGAAATTTGAAGCTGATCATGGTTAAAGAAGACAAGTGTTACAACTGTGGGAGTTATTATCATCGAATCAAGTGTTGTCCAACATTGCCCAGTGGGATCAGAATCGTAGAGGATTCAGAAGACGAGGAGGAGTACGAAGACTCATGTGTATATTCTCAATATCAAAGACCGTCTTCATATAATCAGGGATATTCTCAATCCATGAATTATAATTATTTAAATCATGATACATATCAATCTAATAATAATTATAATTCTAACTTTACATCAGTTGCAGGATATGAGGATGGATTTGGGAATAATTACTCTCAACCAGCATATGAGGTTCAACAGCATTTTGAGGATTTTGACCGAGGGTATCCACAGTGCCCTCAATATCATGAGCAGCAGGATTATTATGATGGTGGATATGAAGCAGACGTGTCAAATCAGAGTTACTATCAAGATGGATATCAAAGCCATTCATATGAGTATGGTTATCAACACCAGGATCAAAGGGAAGAAGTTAGTGCTCAACTTAGTGAAATTCTGGAGGCCCTAAAGAGAATGAAGAAAAAATTTGATATCCAAGAAGAGAGGCACGAGACATTATCAAAGCAAGTGGCACAACTGGCGGAAGACATGGCCAATCAAGAAATCGAATCATGGGAACAATCGCCACTTGAAGAAGTTGAGAAAGAAGTGATGCTTTCAGAAGTTGAAGTTGTTGAGGAGATTGAATTAGAGGTTGAAAGTGATATGGAGCCAGCTGGTTGTGCGAACGTGGTTGAAGATGTAGTAGATGAGCAGGAGGTTGAGATCCCGACAGGTACTTTTAACCCTTCTTCTTTAATTATTGTGCAGGTGACTGAGGAAAAGCCGGTGAAAAAGAGGAAGGTGGTGGAGGAAGATGTTGGGCAAGCGGTAACGAAAAAACTCCGCAGTGATGATCTGGATGTGCCACGTGTGCAAGTGCAAGCTTGGATGCGATATATCAATTATAGAGCACACGTGGGAAATTCTAAAGGTAAGTGTTCAATCCATGATAAATTTGCCTTTAATTTTCAATTTAATATCTTTCACATGTTGAGTTTGAAAAGAAAAATTAAGAGACATGTGAACTACTGATAACGGTTTGTCAGGCCGCTACAAATAATCCTAAACTTAAACCTATAGATAGGGTAAGTAGGGTATCAATCCAGGGGAGTTAGTGGTCACTAGTGATTTAGAATTTAACTACCTAACTAAATTAACTACCTAAACCTAGATTACTGTCACTAACCTAGATTGACCTAAACTAAATTAAACTAATTTAATCTAATGAATTAACTAGAATTGCCTCTTGGCTGTTTTGAATGAAGTGAGTTGAATAACTAAAAATTAATTAATCTTAAAAACTAAGGAAATTGATTAAACTATCAAAGGGGACAAATCTAACCACTTCTGGATCCTGGTTGGCTACCGATCTAGAAAAACCTAATTACTTAACCGTGACACATAGACATGCCCCCCAATTGCTTCCTTGACCTAATAACCTAATTTCCTAATGGGCTGATTAGTCCTGCCGCAAGAAAGTGCTAGATCAATAAACAGTGGACCACTGAGACCCTAGGTTACTAGTTAAATTAAACAATTTCGCATGCGGGTATTCAACGGTAGCAAGTATTCCGGAATAACTAGTTAAGCAATAGATTAATCATAGAACGAATCCACCAACCAATCACCAAAAGCGGTTAGTGGTGATTAGCCGGACATGGCTAATGAAACAAGCATAAACATAATAAAAGATTGCATTAAACTAACGTACCGAATGATTCAAGAACTTCAAAATCTCTAAACAAGGTGAAAAATCCGTAATCCTCACCCCAAAAACGGCTGGGGGTGATTAGGGTTCGAACTATAACCTAAACACCCTTTAAATAGGTTTAGAAAATAAAAGAAAATAAAAATCTGCCGAATCCGTTTCGGGGCGTACCGCGCCAAATTGAATTAAGTTGGGCGTACCGCCCGTATTTTGCAATTCCGAATTCTTCAATTCCGTTTGCTTCTCCAATATGTGTTCACACCATACCACATTTATTTATTTGAAAGCACATTCAGCTCACGTGACCACATTCTCCAATTAATTATTTAGAGCATGCTACATGAATCCTTCTTTCATTCTTTACTTTGTGAATTCTCTGACCAACGACATCTGAATCCCTTTTAATTCCTATCAATTCTTTCTTCCACTTTAGCAAACTCCCATGTTTACTTTCATGTACCTGTTCACGAAGAATAAAAATCAAATCAAAGTATTTATATATATATTGCTCATAAGAATTAATATTAAAAAGGACTAAGCTACTTGATTCATTAACGTCTCATAGCTCGAACTCAACTTAATTAAACCATTTAAGCTTATTTACCTTACGACACACTAAACACCAAAAACTAATCAAAACAATATACTTCATAAACAATTTGGTGTATAAGGGGAGTGATTAATATAAAATAAAGTGTACATTTTAATCGCTCATCAACTACCGAGCGTGGATCGGTAATGCAATTGGAAAGCATGGTTTGAAAAAGCTGAATAGAAATGTCAAACACCGAGCCTACATCGGGAACTCGGTCGGTAAATGTGGATTGAAGCCACCGTGATGGAGGAAGAAGGGTCTGGCTGAAGACCATAAATTTAGCGCTGACTGGGAGGCAACCCAGAGGTAAGTGTGTTTGTTGGTTTAATTTTTTTTAGTTTTTGTGTTTTTGTGTTTTTGTGTTTTTCAGGAATTGGACGGTTTTGGGTAATGAAATTGAGCAAAATGAAGATTCCAGGTATGTTTAGGCTTATATATATATTGGAATTGTTCTGGCATGAAAGTTACAGGTCTTGGTTAACGGTAGAAAAATTCTAAGTCCAATAAATAGACCAAACTTTCTGTCAAATAGCTCCCCCGCGACCCGCGAGGGAGGTGGAGTGAATCATCGCGACACGCGACACTCTCAGGGGCCAGATATTTTTGCTTTCTTTTGTTGCTCGAACCCGGTACGTTTCCTATTTATATTTCTTCTTATTTCTTTGTTTTATTTCTTATTTATTTTTGTTGTTCTTTTTAACACATTGAGGACAATGTGTCACTCAAGTGTGGGGAGGGGAATAACACTTTAGTTGTGTTTATTTTTTGTGTGTGTTTAAAAAAAATTAAAATTAAAAAAAAAAGAAAATCCAAAAAATTAAAAAAAATGTCTTTGGAATAACTTGTAAATCATGGAAAATGATAGTACAATTGGGAATCGGTTTTCAAAAATAAAATAAAATAAAGAAAAGAGAAAAGTGGTAGAAAAGGAGAGAATGGAAAACATGGCTAATTTGTGATGTGTCGGTAGGCCCAACTGACTTAGGAATAGCTTAAACTACCCACTGTGTTTATTGTTGTATAAATATGTAATTAAATCAGTCTGCTAGTGGGTTCCCATTTTAGGGGTGATAGGGAAATTGAAACCGATGATTAGGAGGAAAAAGACCACTTTAAATTAGAGACTTATATGTCCTTAGAATAAGTTGGCACGTTATGATCTTTTTGCGAAAGCAAATCCGAGAAATAACGGCGCCCCATCTTTCCATCTTTTGAGCATATTAGGTAAATAATTTTGTTAATAATTTTAGAGTGAAGGGACAAAATACTCATGTACAAACTAAGGATAGTATCCCGTGGTGCGTGCCTCTGATGATGTTCCGGATCTCGCGGGCAAAATACTCATGTATGATCTCGGGGGTAAGACCTTGTGAGAGAATACCTCTGATGATGTCCGTTGGTAATAATAGTTAAAATTGACCAATTATCAATTCAAAAAAAAAAAAAAGAAGAAGAAGAAAAATAAAAAAAAAGAAAGAAAAAAGAAGAAAAATAGCATATTAGAGAAATAAATGCTCGAAAACTTCGCTATCCATCTATTCCATCATTCTGTGGACATATGAGTATCTGATTTAATGCGGGTGGGGAAAATCTATAAATATCATCTTAAATACCCTTTACTTTGACTGAATTTGATTCGGAAGTAGGTTGATCTTGAACTTTCTGAACGTGGGACACATAGGCAGATTGATAACTCTATTCGGTAAATTATAAACACTTTGGGGGCGAAACAAAAGGTCAGTGGTTGGGTTTAGTCGGACCGAAATATCGGCAATTACAGTTAGTGCAGGTGATTACATTATGGTTTGTGGAATTGATTTGGTGGATGAATTAAATGTTAAATGGTTTTGAAATTGATTTCCCGATTATGATTCCGTGGCAGTTTTTCCGAGACGGAAAAAGATAAGTGTGGGGATGTGACGGGTGTACCGTTACTTAGCCATTGGAAGTGATAAATACATAACTTTGATGATTGTTTTGATTTTAAATCATGATATTAGATGACTATGTGAAGTTATGTGATTGCAGGTGAAAACAGGCTTAAACGAGCTTCTTAGAGGTGGAGAAAGAATCGGGAAAGTATGAGCTAGAGATTGGATGATGTAGAGCAAGAAAATGAAGAGGAAAGTTCAGCTCCACCGTAGCTTACTCCACCACCGTAGCTTACGGTGGTGGCTGGTTTTACAAAGATGCACCGTACCACAGGAGCAACCTGGCGTAACATAACGCAAGCCACCGTAAGCTACGGTGGCCAGCGTAGCTTACGGTGGAAGTCGGTTTCCAGCTCCGTAAATTCGATTAAATGGGCAGTTTTGGGGGTCTTTTGAGATTCATTCGAGGGCAGACGTTGGGGAACGAACCAGAGGCCATTGGAGGCGAATTTTGGAGAGAAAAAGAGGGGAGGAGATCAATTCTAACATCACAATCATCAACGAATCATTGAAGAATCATCCATGGAGCATCAAATCACCAAGTTTGCAATCAACTTCACCATGAGAGGCTAAATTTCCTTGTGATTCCTTCTAGATGTAGGGTTTGTTTCTTGACATTATACTTTTGGTTTTCTTTATTTTTTTGGGATAGCAATCTAAGCGTTCGACGCTTTTTGCTATGATGTGTGTTTGAATGATTGTAACAATTCGGTATTTGCTTAATCTTTATCTTGAACCATCAGTTCTTGGTGCCGTTGGCAATCGAGATTTATTGGGTAGGGATTTGGGTTGGTTTGTATTGAATGATCATCGAGTGACGACCTCGCATTCTAGTTATCCGAGTTCTTAGTCCTCTTTTATCACTTCCATTCAATTACACATGAACCATGTCTATGTGGTTCTTCCCAATTGAAAACCATAATGTAATGTTAGTTTAAAACCCGAAATCTAGAAGGATCACGTTTTCTCATACTTGTTATTACAAAGTAATCTAATTTCTAATTAATCTCAAATTGGTGTTTAGAATTATTAATCCACAAATTCCATCATCTAAAGTGCAATTTCTACATTTTTATTCTTACTGTTTTGCTTAGATATTATTGCTACAAACAACACATACTCCACATTCTCCCTGTGATCGACACCCGCTTACCACTATCTAATTAGTGTAATTGGGTTTATCTTTGAGTGGGACTTCGACCTCACGTCAAATTTTGGCGCCGCTGCCGGGGAGACGTGCGCAGCGTGTGTTCTTTGGTAGTAATTTTTGTTTGTCAGTTTTACACTGGGTTGTGCTAGTGTGCAGGTACTCACAGGTGCATGCGTACTAGGAGCTCACGTTCATCATCACCATTATTGTTTGATCCAGAAATCGAAAGGACAATCAGTCAGAACCGAATCTTACATCGGGAAAACAAGGTTGTTGGATCACCAAGTACACAAAGCAGGAGAATGGAACCACAAAGTGAACCGAGAAAGCAACCGGTGGACACATCAGTCTCACCTTCGGATCAATATATACCACCACCTACTTCAATCCCTTCTCCATCCACTATACCCACATCTAGTACCACCACTTCAACAAGTTTGCCTGAATCACACCCATCCAGTTTTGCATCTTATTCGGGCATTCCATCCTTTGCCCAATTTTACCCATCTTATGGGCAATCATCTCAACAAAATCAACAACCATTATTTCAGCAAACCCCACCTATAACCCATACCACCTCAACCCTTCCACCAGTTTTTACAACTCCGGGACCCCAACAACAAGGTCAACTAAGATTTCAGCAACATACACATATACCATTGGAGGGACAATATGGGGGATATGGTGATGGTTATGAAGGTAGGTATGAAGATTATGAAGAAGGATATGAAGTAGAGGGCAATGTAAGTCAAGGATTTACTCAAGAAGAATTTGCATTTCAACAAAGACCACGGGTTGATCAATTTCAACAAAGGTATATGAGACCCCCGGTTATGCCAAGACAACAGCCACCTCCAGCCCAAAGGCAAGCACCTCAACAAAGGGCGCCACCACAGAATCATCAAGGTCCTCCACAGGGCCCACCGCCACCGCAAGGGCCACCGCTAGGAGTACCAATTGCAGTTCCAAGAAGGCATAACCGTGATGCGGATAGAGGAATTGAAGCACATTTCAGACCCATCATAACAAACAACCCATCACCGGTGGTAATCCCTCAAAACCGGGAAGGTCGAACATTTGAGGTAAGGACCAATTCATTACAAAGTCTACCCAAGTTTCATGGGTTGGCTACCGAGGAGCCTTATTTTCACTTGGAGGCATATGATTCTATTTGCAATACTATTGGAGGGCAAGGTTTTTCGCCCGACGCAGTCAAGTTGGTGTTGTTTCAATTTTCACTTGAGGATAAAGCCAAGAGATGGTTTCACACATTGCCATCCGCATCCATTTATACATGGGCTGCAATGCAACAAAGGTTTTTGGATGAGTTCTATACAAATCAGAAGACAAGCGATGCTAGAAGGAGCTTGAGAAATTTCCAACAACAACAAGGTGAGCTTTTTCATGAGGCATTTGAGAGATTCAACTTAATGTTGAAGAACTGCCCGCACCATGGGATCGATCTATGGGATTTGCTAAATGCATTCCATGAGGGGTTGACACCCGAGGATGCTAGAGATTTACTGTCCATCTCCAATGGCACGTTTGGTACGAATTTTGAGCAAGATGATTGGGCATATATAGAACAGATGGCGGTAACATCAAAGAGGAAGGCACAATCTTCCAGGAGAACAAGGCACGCCATTGGTAGACAACATGTGCAAGCCGTAGCTGATAGTGGTGTTCAAGCTTCAACTCAACCATATGAGGTATGTGCAAGTTGTAATGAATTAGGCCATGCTACTAATCAATGTCCAGGTATGCAGGAACAGTTTGAAGAGGTCAATCAAGTTCAGGGACAAAGCGGGGGTGGGAGGAATTACAACATGAACTCAAACACCTACCACCCGGGGTTAAGAAATCACCCAAATTTTCGGTATGGTAACCCAGCGAATCAAGCCAATCCTAACTTTCAAGGGACCAATCAATCCAATATGGCACCCCGACAACCTTATGCGAATCAAGGCAATTTCCGGGGCGGTAATAATCAAGGTTATCAAAGGCAATATCAACAAGGTAACGAACCAAGTGGGTCATCGGCACCGGGAGACGCAAGTGGAAGTGAAGTCATGGACATCCTCAAGACAATGCAACAAGAAATGCACAAGAGGAACCAAATGGATGACGAAAGGCTTCGGAAAGATGAGGTACGTGATAAAGCCATCCATTCTTTGACCACTCAAATGGGTCAACTTGCCACCGAAGTGGCAGATTTGAAGAAAAACAAGGGCCAACTCCCAAGTGACACAGTGGTGAATCCGAAAAATACAAAGCAAGTGCATATTAACATGGTAAGTGTCGTTCCTAATATTAAATTTAATGAAACATGTCTAACCTCTCCTTGTCAAGTTGTTGCAGGTATAGGTGAGACTATCAAAGAAAAAAGAGACGAGGAGTCAGGAGCACCAATTGTGCCAATTCGAGTTGGAAAGCTGAAAATTTCTCGAGCCTTATTGGATTATGGAGCAACTATGAGTGTGTTACCAGGTAGTCTGTATGATCTATATGACTTCGGTCCTTTGCATGTGATAGATAGTGTGGTGAGTTTAGCAGATGAGACTTGGAAGAAGCCACGCGGAGTGGTCAAGGATGTTATGATTCAATTGGGCGAATTCCAATATCTGGTGGACTTTTTAGTGCTGGATTATGCTACCACAAAGGCTCCGGCACAACATAAAGTGATTCTAGGTCGCCCGTTCCTACACACGGCCAACGCTCAAATCAATTGCCGGGACGATATCATCACAATGACCCTAGAGAATCGTAAGCTATTTTTCAATGCCTGGACCAAATCTATCACCTATGAGTCTGCTTCAAGGGTTGGTGAATCATGTGTTTTTGATACGGGGGTTCTTCCACACATTATGGGTGTATGTGAGGGTGCATGGTATGATGAGGCTACTGCGAGTGCAACAGAAGGTAAACCACCAGATCTTCGAAGCTCCGGGAGTAATGTACTCAATGTTGATCCCCATGGGTATAAAAATTACACACATTTCAGTACATACAACAAGTTTGCACCCCACCAAATGAAAAAGCACACTGGAGAAGATGGCAGGGGCTACATTTTCAAACCACCATAACTGAGAGTTGGCATGGTCTGGCTGAAGACTAGTAAACTTAGCGCTGCCCGGGAGGCAACCCGAGGGCCGTTGTAACACTTAAGTGTGGGGAGGATGTGGCAGAAAGTTGGAGAATCAAGAGCATCATATGTATCCATCGCCACCAGGTCCATGTATTCATTCCTCACTCTTTTTATGTTGCTTGGCCTTGGACTGTCTTTTCTTTTCTTTAAGTTTTTTTTTTTATTTTTATTTTTGTTTGGAATAAATCCGGTTGGAGGTAGCATTTAATTTAGCTTCTCATAAAAAATATGAATTTCACTCCTCACAAAACCTCTAAAGCCATACATTGGGGACAATGTATCCCAAGTGTGGGGATGGGGGAAATTTTTAAATTTTTTTGTGTTACGTGTTCCTGACCCCGGTGATTGAACAAGTGCAAGTTGGTTAGAGGCCCGATTGGTGGGAGTTGAAAGTGTTGGTTCCTTGACATGGTCATAATTCCCTTTATTTGCTCAATATTGCCTAGCAAGTTTGATAGAATTTTTAATCAAAGGTAGCATGCTTCCGGTATAATAATTCATGCAACAAACCGGTAACCCATTTTCCACAATTAGTGAGTTTTGTGCCTTACACTCTTGCTTATCATATATATTTTTGTTCATTGAGTGTGACTTTGTGTCTTTTACTTTAGAACTTGTGCAACTGTTGCGTTCCGAGATCTTAGCTTAAGCATGCATGTGAAAATGATTTAGGCATTTAGGTGAAGCCTCGTCTGGATGTGTGCGAGTGTGGGATTCGGGGGTTGGGACCTCATACGTTACATATATGAGCTTGGTAAAAGTGAGGGTCGGGGGTTTGGGTTCATTAGATGCCATTTTGTGCTTATTGCCTATCAATTGACTACCCGAGCCTATTTCCCAAATCTTATTACCCCTAGTATTCGTTTCGGCTTATAGTTTGTTTACCGTTTATAGATAGATGTTGAATAAGGTAGTTTGGTGAAGTTGTGATAGTCTGTTATGTAATCTAAGCGTTAGACGCTTTTTACATCATTAGTTTCGAATCATCAAAAAAAAAAAAAAAAAAAGAAAAAAAAATTTGCAAAATATGAGATCGGTTGATTGAAGTATTGAGCAACCAAAAAGAACGTGAAGTTATTGATTAGCATAGTGTGTAAATATTAGTGTTTGTTCTTATGTAATAAATAAGCCGAATTGATCACTTGAGCCACTTCAAAAATTCTCATTCCACACCCTACACCTAGCCACGTTACAACCCATTATAAGACCTTTTGATTTGCGTGTATGCTATAGTAATTTAGATGGAGGTTCGAGAGTTGTACAAGCATATGATAGTAAAACGACACATTTGTCAAATGAGTGCATACTAGCTCATTACGCTAGTCTTCAAATCTTAACCGAGAGGAGTGTTCATTGTGAGGGGTTTGTTGTGTGCATAAAAGGCCGAGAGCATGTTAGGTTTGGTTAAAATTCTTGTAGTTTGATTGTTGCATTTTGCTTAACTAGTGCATTGATGCATTTTGGGAATGGGGTATGACTTGGAACCTTAACTGAAAACTGGGTTTGACTGGATTGATTGGATGATTGACAACGAAATGATGTTGAGTTGCTTGGGGTCAAGCAACGAGTAAGTGTGGGGATGTGACGGGTGTACCGTTACTTAGCCATTGGAAGTGATAAATACATAACTTTGATGATTGTTTTGATTTTAAATCATGATATTAGATGACTATGTGAAGTTATGTGATTGCAGGTGAAAACAGGCTTAAACGAGCTTCTTAGAGGTGGAGAAAGAATCGGGAAAGTATGAGCTAGAGATTGGATGATGTAGAGCAAGAAAATGAAGAGGAAAGTTCAGCTCCACCGTAGCTTACTCCACCACCGTAGCTTACGGTGGTGGCTGGTTTTACAAAGATGCACCGTACCACAGGAGCAACCTGGCGTAACATAACGCAAGCCACCGTAAGCTACGGTGGCCAGCGTAGCTTACGGTGGAAGTCGGTTTCCAGCTCCGTAAATTCGATTAAATGGGCAGTTTTGGGGGTCTTTTGAGATTCATTCGAGGGCAGACGTTGGGGAACGAACCAGAGGCCATTGGAGGCGAATTTTGGAGAGAAAAAGAGGGGAGGAGATCAATTCTAACATCACAATCATCAACGAATCATTGAAGAATCATCCATGGAGCATCAAATCACCAAGTTTGCAATCAACTTCACCATGAGAGGCTAAATTTCCTTGTGATTCCTTCTAGATGTAGGGTTTGTTTCTTGACATTATACTTTTGGTTTTCTTTATTTTTTTGGGATAGCAATCTAAGCGTTCGACGCTTTTTGCTATGATGTGTGTTTGAATGATTGTAACAATTCGGTATTTGCTTAATCTTTATCTTGAACCATCAGTTCTTGGTGCCGTTGGCAATCGAGATTTATTGGGTAGGGATTTGGGTTGGTTTGTATTGAATAATCATCGAGTGACGACCTCGCATTCTAGTTATCCGAGTTCTTAGTCCTCTTTTATCACTTCCATTCAATTACACATGAACCATGTCTATGTGGTTCTTCCCAATTGAAAACCATAATGTAATGTTAGTTTAAAACCCGAAATCTAGAAGGATCACGTTTTCTCATACTTGTTATTACAAAGTAATCTAATTTCTAATTAATCTCAAATTGGTGTTTAGAATTATTAATCCACAAATTCCATCATCTAAAGTGCAATTTCTACATTTTTATTCTTACTGTTTTGCTTAGATATTATTGCTACAAACAACACATACTCCACATTCTCCCTGTGATCGACACCCGCTTACCACTATCTAATTAGTGTAATTGGGTTTATCTTTGAGTGGGACTTCGACCTCACGTCAAACAGCAAATTAATATTTACACACCAACTTACACCACTGTCAGGGTTTGAACCCATGACCTCCATCTAAAAGGACAAAGCCAAGGTTTTCTTTTAAAGACATTTCTCTATTTTTTTTTAAATAAATATATTACAACTAAGCTAAGGTTTTCTTTTAAAGACATTTCTCTATTTTTTTTAAATAAATATATTACAACTTACGCCCCTGTTTAAATTCTTAATTTTTAATTGTGGGTAGTCAAATCATCTGAAAGTTTCATTGAGAACAACACACCTAAAAAAGTTGATGAAATATAATTTGTTTAGAAATCACGGTGTAACTTCAACTACCACGTTGGTAGTTTTTTGTGAATAGAATTTTAGTTGGCCGTTTAAAAAAAAAAGAGAAATAGCTAATAAACAATTAATGTAGATATGACCATTTGTCACGTAAGGATATGTGGTATATCTATATGGGTTTATTTATGTAATAGGTTTGTCACGTAGACAGTGGTTGGATTCATTTGTATGCGTTTGGTATGAGGGATATATATGGTGGTGTAGTTGTGTTATTTTTTATTAATTAAAAAAATTGCGGCATTAAATGATTGGATGGAGCCAAACCCACACCATCTTCACGTACTTGAAAAAACTGATAGGGGAAAGCCACGACACCCACGCACGCATGTGGGGGGGGGGGGGTGCTTGGCATCGTGGTTCACTGGTTAATTTGTGTGTGGTTCACCCACTGAGACAACCCACCCAACCACACTGATATACCCAAGGCTCTAATATTGTAGTTTGCGTGAAATATATACTAAACGCTCACTAATTAATAAAAGTTAATGAAGAAATGATAAAATATTATGTGATACGTTGTTTATGTTTAACTTTTTAATCAACACCGGTTTAAATTATCTACTCAACCGAATCTAAATTAAACGACTGAACTTATTGCCCTATTGCCATGTAATTCTTATTTTCCATTTGAAATTATTGTCGCACTTCTAGCTGGTTGCTACGAACACTAAATACCCCATATTATACTTAAAATGACGAAACCTATGGTTACACTTAAATTGAAAAAATACGTGTAGCAAAAGACCAACAACCATATATATATATTTTTTTTGGCCGTGGGCCAATTTTAACATAGTGAATTATGTGTTACAACTTAGAAGGATACATAAGTGATTCAGCCCGGAATTCTTGATGTTTAGAAATTGATATAAATTAATAAAACTGCTAAAAAAACCGAGGTCTGGACGAACTTTGGCTGCGGAAGCAGATCGAAAACTTTGTGTCCCGTTTTATGTAAAATATACAAATGAACACATGAACATGATAGTGTAGGAGATGTGATGAACTGATGATGACGAGCAAAGCTTAGACATAGATTTTAGATAAACAAAATAATGATAGACAAACAAAGATAACCGAGTGATTACATTTACCTACCCCTCTCATGCCGAGGTCTCATAACCATAAAAGTGATCATTAACCCTTCACAACTTCAAAGACTCATGAGGGAGTCTCTCTACACACGTACAATACCAAAGACAATATAGTAATTAACTAAAACTAGTGACAATAAATAATACAAAAATAAATTTCAAAATCACTAGTGCTGGTCCGGTCTTCGGTTGGAGTCATATATCTCGAGTCGTCATGGCCATTCTGTGTTGATAGACAATATAATGTAAGTGGCCCGAGCAAGGCTACAGAACCAACACACACAAAAATTGTTTGACCCGAGCAATCCATTGATTCGACCCAAAAAATTTGACGTCGAGATTGATATAAGAAAGAGTGCAGAAAAAAGTGACCGCGACCACCACCCGCAATCGATCTCGTTTGTCGCTAGTGTGTGTATCTGTATTAATCTCCGACCATCTTTTCATTAAATATTTAAACGATCACAACAATAACGTAGTTGGATCGTAGATAAATGTATATAATTCTTGATAAAAAAGGGAGATCAATATCTGGTACGTTCTTCTAATGGGAAGGTGTGCATCTCCCCTCTTTTAGCAAAACATAAAAGAGTAGTCAGTAAATTTAGCATCAAGATTAACAGAACAAATAAGCTAGAAATTGATATTAACAAGAAACAAATAATAAAAAAACCAAAAAGGTTTTACGTACCTGAAATCCTATGAACAGTTATCATGTGATGATGAAACGATAGATAAATCGAGAGACTTTCATCCAAACTGCAATTGAGATCGATAAAGATAAATTAGAACGAGCTAAACAACCCCAAGATCTAAAAGTTTTTTTAAAAAAATGATGATGATAAAGAGATCTAGCTCACCATAATGGAAGAGAGTCGATGGTGGTGACTGCGGTGGTCACCGGACGGCGGACCCGTTGATCCATTACGTTGATCGGAGATGGTTTGGAAGAGTGAAACCAGGGTACATATTTATAGTGGCATTGCCCATTAATGGTCTTTCTTCTAGGGCTTAGTTGGCTAGAAGCTAGCAGCCGTATTTCATACCCAGGGGTAATAATGTCATTTTCTTTATTAGTGCACCCTCTAGGGTTTGCTTCAAGGGGCGGAATTGATCTTTCTCTATTTCGGTATTATATTTCTAACATTTGGTATTTGTGTGTATTAATTTTTTAAAAAATGAAATGCTTGAAAAAAAACAAATTAGAAAACATATATATGATGGTATCATGCTAGGAAATTTTAAGAGGTTTATGTGAGATCTATTTTGAGGATTCGCGTCATATATTGGCTTTTCTGTTGTTATGTAGGCGATAGCAACACTCAAACTATTTTATAGTTTGATTATGAGGAGAAAAATAAATTTGTCAACTTCAGTGATAAAGGAACATAAAAATTTGTCAAACGTTAATAACATATGGAAACAATGAGATAACGTGCCTACTATTATTTATGTATCAAGTATTAAATCTATTACTTGATTCACCTATTAATGTTTGAGCGCCATAAAGAATGTGATGTTAGATTAACGTCATCTGATTTGTGATAGCGTTTTACTTTAATAAGAGTTCTCCAACTTCCTAAACTTGGTAGTCATATGCGTCCTTCAATCGTTAACTATCTTTAGAAAATGCCCCTTTTGATTAATGCTCACGAACTTATCTAGGGTAAGGGCAAGGGCAATGATAGTCCGATGACATGTATATTTTTCATTATATCATGCTATTAAAATCGTAGACAGTAATTACTATCAGTTATATTTTTCATTTTATTTGTTAGCTAACAAAATTGATTGTTTTATTTGTTAGCTATTAAAGATGATTATTTTATTGTGATTAGTAGTAAAACCGATTATTTTATTATTAGCTAGTAAAGATGATTATTTTGCTGTTAGTATTAATATAAATATGATATTTATTATAATTAGTATTCATATTTTAACAATAATAATAATAGTTATTATTATTTTATTTTTTTATTTAAGCGCAACTAATTAGTACATGATGATTTGATTGTATAATTGGTATAGTTGTTTGAGTTTAACAAAGTAGTTTATGTTTTATTAGTGGTGTACACACAGATTTTTGTAAGCACAATCGTGTAACGTATTATTTTTAAACGTTTGTGTTGTTAGATGTTTTTTATTTTCGTACTTTTTATGCGTTGCGTTTTAGCAATGCAACAATTTTATGTGCTTACGTTAATCTTTGCGACAACATATGGGTCGCAAAATCTAAGATTTATATATGTTAGAACTAGCTACATCTTTTAGTATAAATTCTAAAATACTTTGGTGAAAAAGCATTTATAAACATCATAAATGTCATTTATTATTGTTATATTTTTAAAATAAATATATTACAACTTACGCCCCTATTTAAATTCTTAATTTTTAATTGTGGGTAGACAAATCATCTAAAAGTGTGATTGAAAACAACACAACTAAAAAATTGATGAAATATGATAATTTGTTTAGAAATAGCTTATAAACAAAATGTAGATATGATCATTTGGCACGTAGTGGTATGAGGTATATCTGTATGGATTTATCTATGTAGGTTTGTCACGTAGACAGTGACTTGATTCATCTGTATGCGTTTGGTATGAAGGGTATGATGGTATAAGGGGTATGATGGTATGAGTTGTGTTATTTTTTATTAATTAAAAAATATGTGAAATTAAATGATTGGATGGAGCCGAGCCCACACCATCTTCACGTACTTGAAAAAACCGACAGGGGAAGCCACACCACACACCCACACAGGTGGGGAGGG
>JBCNJP010000003.1:825697-926248 GCA_039602395.1 Deinandra increscens subsp. villosa | reverse complement strand
GTATGAGAGTGCCATTTTGTAAGCTTAAAGAGAATTGTGGTTAACTAAAGATTTTACCTTGGCAAATATACTTGATGAGATTTTCAACTAAAGATTTTACCTTGGCAAAATACTTGGTGAGATTTTCAACACAATGTAAGATTGTCAAAAGTGCCCAGTCAAATTATAACCCAGAAGTTTCCTTTTTTTATACCCTGCAATATAATTTTTAAATATATACGGTTCTTTATAATCAATACTTTTCTTTTCTTTTCAAAACTAAGTACAGATTTTAAAAGTAAAAAAAATACTTTTTGAACTTTAATATTATACTCAAATGAAAAAGAAAATAAACGCTCAATTTTATGTTGTTGTTTTATATTATAGCTATAAAAGATGAATATTTTGTTGTTGTTAGTATTTATATAAATATGATTTATATTATAACTAGTATTTATATTTAATAATAATAATTTTTATTATTATTTTATTTTTTATATTTTTTTATTTAAACGTAACTAATTTAATACATGATAATTTGAATGATTAATATAGTTGTTTGAGTTTAGCAAAGTAGTTTATGTTTTATTAGTGGTGTACACACAGATTTTTGTAAGCACAATCGTGTAACATACTATTTTTAAACGTTTGTGTCGTTAAATGTTTTTTTATTTTCGTATTTTTTTACGTTGCATTTTAGCAATGCAAACGTTAATCTATGCGGCAACACGCGTGTCGCAAAATCTAGTATTTATATATGTTAGTACTTTTTTTTTTTTGAACGGCCAATAAAATTATACTAACAAAACCACCGAGGTGATGGGCCAAAAGTTTACAATACAAAGATAAGAAAGACAAAAGAGAGGACCCCAATGAGAAACCTCCTAGTTACATCAAAAAACTATTGAGTTCAAAAGAAACCCAATTCCTCCAAGAATAGCTTTTCTTGATCTGCTTGTTATCCACAAGTAGCTCAGACTTTTAATATTTCCAGTGATTCTTGACATTACAACATCAATGTTATTAAACCTCTTCTCATTTCTTGCTTTCCATATACACCATATTGTTGTAAAAACCACCACTTGAATGACCTTCTTCCGAGCGGTGCTCCCCCGAATGTATCGATGCAAGATTAATAAATCTTGGTGACTGAACATAAAGAAATTAGGCTCATTACACCATTGCCCAACAAAGTCCCATAGGCATTGTGCAAACCTGCACTCGATGAAGAGATGGTTCAACGTCTCCGAGAATTCTGCACAAAAGGGACATGCGATGTCCGAGAGGGTAACACCCCTGATCGCTAGAGCATCAGCAGTTGGCAACCGGTTTTGTTGCAATCTCCAAGCTATGAATGAGACTTTCTTAGGGATCCAATTGTTTCAATCGAAATCATTTTCCAGCGCCAAGTTCCTTGTACTGTATAGCTTTTCTTTAAGACTTTTGACGGAATATATTGCATCATTAGTTCCGTCCCATACCCAGCGATAAATTAAATACTTTTGGTGAAAAAGCATTTATAAACATCATAAATGTCATTTATTATGGGAAATCTTAGAGACACCCCTTTTTTTTTAAATACACCCCACCTAGAGGTCACTCGGAGGTCTTGAGGTCACCTATATGAGGGGTGTCTCTAAGAAAACCTCACCTTAAGCCCAAACGGTCACCTATACGAGGGGTGTCTCTAAACTAAATCTCATATAAGGGGTCCTATATCTCACCTCTAGCCCTTTATGTCACCCATAAGGTTTTTTCCATATTTTATTTGTATTATTTATTTATATGTAATAATAATAATAATAATAATAATAATAATAATAATAATAGTATTATAATAATAATAATAATTTGTATTATTATTATTATAATAATAATTATTATTATTAATATAACAATAATAATTTTATATGTGTACGTGCGGTATACATGTTTATATACATCTAAAAGTGTAATGTATGCATATATGAACGTATATTAATCTTATTCATATTAATATTGTATGTACATATCTATGTACATATCTGTGTGCATGTAAGTGTGTTGGTATGTGTATGTACATATGCATATAGTACATACAATATATCAACGGAGTTCTTGTATGAAGTTGTATCCACGTGACCATATGTATGTATATATAAACATATATTAAGTCAAAATCTATCATGTAGGTATGTATATATGTGTGTGGTTTGATAACGTATTAGTATGTGTTTGTATGCGTGTGTGTATGCACGTAACGGTGTAATAATACGTAGGAGATGCGATAATATAGGTCACACAGAGACCTTAGAGGGAGCCTGGATGGTAAGATGTGAGCCCTTTAGGTCACTCCGAGACCTTAGCGTCACCTTTAATTTCTCCTTGTAGGTGACCTCTTGGTTGAAGAGGTGAGCTGAATCTCATATAAGCAGTCTCATATCTCACCTCCAGCCCTTTATGTCACCCTGAAGGTTTTTTCATATTTTATTTGTATTATTTATTTATATGTAATAATAATAATAATAATAATAATAATAATAATAATAATAATAATAATAATAATAATTAGTGTTATTATAATTAGTATTATTATAATAATAACAATTATTATTATTAATATAACAATAATAATTTTATATGTGTACGTGCGGTATGCATATTTATATACATGTAAAAGTGTAATAATGTATGCATATATGAACGCATATTATGTTTATTCATATTGATATTGTATGTACATATGTGTGTGTATGTAAGTGTGTTGGTATGTGTATGTACATAAGCATGTAGTACATATAATATACCAACGGAGTTCTTATATGAGGTTGTATTCACGTGACCATATGTATATATATAGGTCACACAGAGACCTTAGAGGGAGCCTGGATGGTAAGATGTGAGCCCTTTAGGTCACTCCGAGACCATATCGTCACCTTTAATTTCACCTTGTAAGTGACCTCTTGGTTGAAGAGGTGAGCTGAATCTCACATAGGGAGTCTCATATCTCACCTCCAGACCCTTTATGTCACCCTGAAAGTTTTTTCATATTTTATTTGTGTTATTTATTTATATGTATTAATAATAATAATAATTATTATTATTATTACTTTTATTATTAATATAACAATAATATTTTTTTTATAATAATAAAAATTTAGCTAACACCCCTTTTATAGGTGACTCTTATGGCATTATGTGAGTTTTTTAAATTTGGAGGTGACTCTTAGACCTCAGAGTCACCTATATAAGGGGTGTCAGCCAAAATTTAAGGGGGTGTCCCTAACAGACCCCTTTATTATTGTTACATACATATCTTTTATGACAACTAAGGTTTTCTTTTAATTGCATTTCTCTATTTTTTTTAATTAAATATATTACAACTTACGCCCCTATTTAAATTCTTAATTTATAATTGTGGGTAGACAAATCATCTGAAAGTGTCATTGAGAACAACACAACTAAAAAAGTTGATGAAATATGATTTGTTTAGAAATAGCTGATAAAATCAATGTGTTATTTACTATCATTTTATTATTGTAAAAGTATGCATTAAAATCCAGATAATGATATAATTTAGTTTGTGAAACAATTTTAAAAAATAATAGATACGTCGTTTATATTTATCTTTTTAATCAACATCGGTTTGAATTATCTACTCCAACCGAATCTAAATTAAACGACTGAACTTATTGCCCTATTGCCATGTAATTCTTATTTTCCATTTGAAATTATTGTCGCACTTCTAGCTAGGTTGCTACGAACCACTAAAATACACGTGCCATATTATACCTCTAAAATGACGAAACCTATGGTTACACTTAAATTGAAAAAATATGTGTAGCAAAAGACCAACAACCATATATATATATTTTTTTTGGCCGTGGGCCAATTTTAACATAGTGAATTATGTGTTACAACTTAGAAGGATACATAAGTGATTCAGCCCGGAATTCTTGATGTTTAGAAATTGATATAAATTAATAAAACTGCTAAAAAAACCGAGGTCTGGACGAACTTTGGCTGCGGAAGCAGATCGAAAACTTTGTGTCCCGTTTTATGTAAAATGTACAAATGAACACATGAACATGATAGTGTAGGAGATGTGATGAACTGATGATGACGAGCAAAGCTTAGACATAGATTTTAGATAAACAAAATAATGATAGACAAACAAAGATAACCGAGTGATTACATTTACCTACCCCTCTCATGCCCGAGGTCTCATAACCATAAAAGTGATCATTAACCCTTCACAACTTCAAAGACTCATGAGGGAGTCTCTCTACACACGTACAATACCAAAGACAATATAGTAATTAACTAAAACTAGTGACAATAAATAATACAAAAATAAATTTCAAAATCACTAGTGCCGGTCCGGTCTTCGGTTGGAGTCATATATCTCGAGTCGTCATGGCCTTTCTGTGTTGATAGACAATATAATGTAAGTGGCCCGAGCAAGGCTACAGAACCAACACACACAAAAATTGTTTGACCCGAGCAATCCATTGATTCGACCCAAAAAATTTGACGTCGAGATTGATATAAGAAAGAGTGCAGAAAAAAGTGACCGCGACCACCACCCGCAATCGATCTCGTTTGTCGCTAGTGTGTGTATCTGTATTAATCTCCGACCCTCTTTTCATTAAATATCTAAACGATCACAACAATAACGTAGTTGGATCGTAGATAAATGTATATAATTCTTGATAAAAAAGGGAGATCACTATCTGGTACGTTCTTCTAATGGGCAGGTGTGCATCTCCCCTCTTTTAGCAAAACATAAAAGAGTAGTCAGTAAATTTAGCATCAAGATTAACAGAACAAATAAGCTAGAAATTGATATTAACAAGAAACAAATAATAAAAAAACCAAAAAGGTTTTACGTACCTGAAATCCTATGAACAGTTATCATGTGATGATGAAACGATAGATAAATCGAGAGACTTTCATCCAAACTGCAATTGAGATCGATAAAGATAAATTAGAACGAGCTAAACAACCCCAAGATCTAAAAGTTTTTTTAAAAAAATGATGATGATTATAAAGAGATCTAGCTCACCATAATGGAAGAGAGTCGATGGTGGTGACTGCGGTGGTCACCGGACGGCGGACCCGTTGCTCCATTACGTTGATCGGAGATGGTTTGGAAGAGTGAAACCAGGGTACATATTTATAGTGTCATTGCCCATTAATGGTCTTTCTTCTAGGGCTTAGTTGGCTAGAAGCTAGCAGCCGTATTTCATACCCAGGGGTAATAATGTCATTTTCTTTATTAGTGCACCCTCTAGGGTTTGCTTCAAGGGGCGGAATTGATCTTTCTCTATTTCGGTATTATATTTCTAACATTTGGTATTTGTGTGTATTAATTTTTTCAAAAATGAAATGCTTGAAAAAAAAACAAATTAGAAAACATATATATGATGCTATCAAGCTAGGAAATTTTAAGAGGTTTAGCTAGATGGAATCTAATTCTCTTAATGTGAGATTGTTTGAGGATTCGCGTCATATATTGGCTTTTCTGTTGTTATGTAGGCGATAGCAACACTCAAACTATTTTATAGTTTGATTATGAGGAGAAAAATAAATTTGTCTACTTCAGTGATAAAGGAACATAAAAATTTGTCAAACGTTAATAACATATGGAAACAATGAGATAACGTGCCTACTATTATTTATGTATCAAGTATTAAATCTATTACTTGATTCACCTATTAATGTTTGAGCGCCATAAAGAATGTGATGTTAGATTAACATCATCTGATTTGTGATAGCGTTTTACTTTAATAAGAGTTCTCCAACTTCCTAAACTTGGTAGTCATATGCGTTCTTCAATCGTTAACTATCTTTAGAAAATGCCCCTTTTGATTAATGCTCACGAACTTATCTAGGGTAAGGGCAAGGGCAATGATAGTCCGATGACATGTATATTTTTCATTATATCATGCTATTAAAATCGTACACAGTAATTACTATCAGGTATATTTTTCATTTTATTTGTTAGCTAACAAAATTGATTGTTTTATTTGTTAGCTATTAAAGATGATTATTTTATTTTTATTAGTAGTAAAACCGATTATTTTATTATTAGCTAGTAAAGATGATTATTTTATTGTTGGTATTAATATAAATATGATATTTATTATAATTAGTATTCATATTTTAACAATAATAATAATAGTTATTATTATTTTATTTTTTTATTTAAGCGCAACTAATTAGTACATGATGATTTTATTGTATAATTGGTATAGTTGTTTGAGTTTAACAAAGTAGTTTATGTTTTATTAGTGGTGTACACACAGATTTTTGTAAGCACAATCGTGTAACATATTATTTTTAAACGTTTGTGTTGTTAGATGTTTTTTATTTTCGTACTTTTTATACGTTGTGTTTTAGCAATGCAACAATTTTATGTGCTTACGTTAATCTTTGCGACAACATATGGGTCGCAAAATCTAAGTATTTATATATGTTAGAACTAGCTACATCTTTTAGTATAAATTCTAAAATACTTTGGTGAAAAAGCATTTATAAACATCATAAATGTCATTTATTATTGTTATATTTTTAAAATAAATATATTACAACTTACGCCCCTATTTAAATTCTTAATTTTTAATTGTGGGTAGACAGATCATCTAAAAGTGTGATTGAAAACAACACAACTAAAAAATTGATGAAATATGATAATTTGTTTAGAAATAGCTTATAAACAATTAATGTAGATATGATCATTTGGCACGTAGTGGTATGAGGTATATCTGTATGGATTTATCTATGTAGGTTTGTCACGTAGACAGTGACTTGATTCATCTGTATGCGTTTGGTATGAGGGTATGATGGTATAAGGGGTATGATGGTATGAGTTGTGTTATTTTTTATTAATTAAAAAATATGTGAAATTAAATGATTGGATGGAGCCGAGCCCACACCATCTTCACGTACTTGAAAAAACCGACAGGGGAAGCCACACCACACACCCACACAGGTGGGGAGGGGGGGGGGTGTTTGGCACCGTGGTTTGTGTGTGGTTCACTAAGTGATGAGACCACCCACACTGATATACCTGAGGCTCTAATATTGTAGTTTGCGTGAAATATATATTGTTTAAATTTAAACGCATGCTAGTAAAAGTTAATGAAGAAATGATAAAATATGACGTGACCTTAATATTCTTACGTCAAATATAATGAACTTTTTAAGTGGTCTTTTAACAAAAATTACTTTCGTCATTTGTTCGTTCGTTAACCAAAATTAACTTGATAATTATCCAATATATTGTATCCAAATATATAACAAATGTGTTTTGTATTATATTGTGTCAAATTGTTCAATTTCAAGACTTTTACATTAACAATTACAACCAGAACGTAAGAACAACACTAAATAAAATCATTGTGTTATTTACGTTCATTTTATTATTGTAAAAGTATGCGATAAAATCTATATATTGATATAATTTAATTTGTGAAACAGTTTAGAAAAATAATAGATTCGCCGTTTATATTTAACTTTTTTAATAAACATCAATTTGAATTATCTACTCAACCCAATCTAAATTAAACGACTTAACTTATTGCCTTATTGCCATGTATTTTTTTTGGTCCATTTGAAATTATTGTCGCACTTCTAGATTATTACAACCACTAAAATGTGAGTGTGCCATATCATACTTATGCTTATGATGACGAAACCTATGGTCACACTTAAATTGAAAAAAAATACATATATATGTCAGCATACGAAAGTGATTCAGCCCAGAAATCTTGATGTTTAGAGATTGATATAAATTAATAAAAATGCTACAAAAAGACCACGTCAGAGAAAATTATAATGTGTCCACCACTGATTATCAATCTTGAAAAACCAAGGTGTGGACCAACTTCAGTTGCGGAAGCAGATCGAAAACTTTGTGCCCCGTTTTATGTAAAATGTACAAATGAACACATGAACATGATAGTGTAGGAGATGTGATAAATTGATGATGACAAGCAAAGCTTAGACACTGAATATTTGAGATGAACAAGAAAATGATAGACAAACAAAGATAACTGAGTGATTATATTTACCTACCCCTCTCATGCCCGGGTCTCATGAACATATAAGTGATCATTAACCCTTCACAACTTCAAAGACTCATGAGGGAGTCTCTCTACACGCATACAATACCAAAGACGTACAATATAGTAACTAACTAAAACTAGTGACAATAAATAATACAAAAAAAAATTAAATCACTAGTGCCGGTCTTTAATTGGAGTCATATATCTCGAGTCGTCATGGTCTTTCCGTGTTGGTAGACGATATAATGTAAGTGGCCCGAGCAAGGCTACAGAACCAACACACACAAAAATTGTTTGACCCGAGGGATCCATTGATTCGACCCAAAAAATGTTGTCGTCGAGATTGATATAAAAAAGAGTGAAGAAAAAAGTGACCACGACCACCACCCGCAATCGATCTAGTTTGTTGCAAGTGTGTGTGTCTTTATTGATCTCTCGACTCGCTTTTCATTAAGTATCTCAACGATAGCAACAATAATATTATGTAGTTGGATCGTAGATAAATGTATATAATTCTTGATAAAAAGGGCGATTGCAATCTGCTACGTTCTTCTAATGGGAAGGTGTGCATCTCCCCTCTTTTAGCAAAACATAAAGAGTGGGGAAAAAGATTAGCATCAAGATTAACAGAAGAAAGAAGAAATAAGCTAGTAAATATTAACAAGAAACAAATCAAAAAAACATAAAGGTTTTACCTGAAATCCTATGAACAGTTATCATGTGAATATGTAGTTATCATGTAAATATGTAACGATAAATCGACAGACTTTTATCCAAACTGCAATTGAGATTTATACAAAAAAAGATAAATTAGAACAAGTTAAACAACCAAGATATAAAAAAATGATGATAAATTAAGAGATATGATCTCACTCTAATGGATGGAAGTCGACGGTGGTGATGGCGGTGGTCACCGGAGGAGGATGATTACGGCGCACCAGTTCTTCCATTACGTTGTTGGGAGGTGGTTTGGAAGAATGAAACCAGGGGTACTTATTTATAGAGTATCATTGCCCATTGGTCTTTCTTCTAGGGCTTAGGTGGTGAGAAGTTGGCAGCCGTATAGAGTTTTATACCCAAGGGTAGTAATGTCATTTTCCTAATTAGTGCATGCTCTAGGGTTTTTTTTTTTTTTATCTTTTTCTTAACGTAAAATTTGGATCAGTAACGAATCATTGTTATTGTCCCATCATCTTCATTCTCCGAGTATAACACTCGAGACCATCATTAGAAGGAATTGATCTTTCTCTTTAGGTATTATAATTGTAAGATACGGTACGTGTATGTATTAATTTTTTTCAAAAATGAAATGGTTGAAAAAAACAAATATATATGATGCTATCATGCTAGGAAATTTAAGAGGTTTAGATGGAATCTAGTTCTCTTAATCTTAATGTGAGATCTATTTTGAGGATTCGCGTCCTATATATTGGTTTTTCTGTTGTTATGTAGGTGATAACAACATTCAAACCGTTTTATAGTTTGATTACGAGAAGAAAAATAAATTTATCTACTTCACTGATAAAAGAACATAGAAATTGTCAAACTTTAATAACATACGAAAACAATGATATAATGTGCCTACTATATATTATTTATGTATCAAGTATTAAATCTATTACTCGATTCACCTATTAATGTTTGAGCGCTATAAAGAATGCGATGTTAGATTAACGTCATCTGATTTGTGATAGCGTTTTACTTTAATAAGAGTTCTCCAACTTCCTAAACTTGGTAGTCATATTCGTTCTTCAATCGTTAAGTATATTTAGAAAATGCCCCTTTTGATTATTCACAAACTTGTCTAGGGCAAGGGCAATAATAGTCCGATGACAAGTATATTTTTCATTATATCATGCATATTAAACTCGTACACAGTAATTGCTATTAGACACTTAACCATTTGAAAAATAACGACTAGACAAACATTTATAACGACGAAGTGTGTTCTTGAAGACCTTGAAACTAGATCTTCAAACTTCATCCTAAAGCAATGCTTTTACTAAGGTAATCAATATCATAAGTTAGTCTTTATCATATATAATATCAATACTATGTTTAGCATACACAAAACCAACCATAACAACACAAAAGCCTCTTTTGGAATTGTCCCCAGCTTGGGATACACTAGACTCGTCGTAGGTGAAGCCAGGCAGATCTCAACGTAGAGCAAAAGATCTCTAGCAGACTACTCTGGGAGTGTAGTCTATGTTGCACCTTGGCATAGACTACGCCACCTACAACCCTAAACCACCAAGTTCTCCACCGCACGTATATAACTGTTATGTATATATTGGGTTAAGTTAAATTGAGAACCATTTGATTTTGAGAAGTTTTAAGAACCATTATGAACCACTAAATTCATGGTGCAACTGAAATTAATTGGGGGGGGGGGGGGGGGGGGGGTTGCATTTTATATAACTAGTGCCTCATAATGTTTTCTTAAAAGTTCTCAAAATCAAATTGTTCTCAATTGAACATCCCTGTATGTATATATATGACACAAGGGTTGGATTTTATAGTTATATAAGGTGCTATTTGTTTTTGCTTAAAACATCTTCAGGAGAGGTTATGTCTGCAGGCGCGCAGACATATGCCTTGAAGATTGTTTGTTTTTTTCCTTAAAAAGATCTTATTTGAGCTTAAAACCTCTTCAAAAAGAAGCTTAAAACTTATGCTTATTTCATCTTCAATTCATATTACAACTCACAAGCTTAAAAACAAAAGACTCACCACCACCACCGCCGCCACCACCACCACCACCACCACCACCACCATCACCAATACTAAATGACTTTTATTTAGTAAGATAAGTTTGACAGTTATATGTTTTTCAGCTTTTGCAGACAGTGTCAAGTTTATAAAACAAACAATTTTATATTTTCAGACTACAGATCTTCAGACCACATCTTCAGCTGCAGACATGAAATCAGATGAAATCAGACTGCAGATAGTTTTTGTCTAAACAAACAAACAGCCTCTAACCCAAGTTTCAACCTCCCAACCCGCTAACTTGTTTTTAAAGTAATATGAATCATCAATATATGGATAATCAACCTCCCAACCCGCTAACTTGTTTTTAAAGTAATATGAATCATCAATATATGGATAATCAACTACCCAACCTTGAAAATGGAAGATGAGAACCAATGGTAAATTCAGTAAATTTGTTTAGTGAGTATAAAAAAAATTAGTAACAAATAAATAGATTAAAAACACTAAATTAGATGAATTATTTTTATTCAAAAATTTGATAACTTTATGTGTCTTGAGTGTCAAAAACAGCTAAAAAGACATTATTTTCATAAAACACGCGTGCTAAAATAGCTAAAAAGAAGTCATTTTTATAAATTTTGGGTGCCTGAAAGTTAGCTATACAATTTTAGTTGTATAGCTTGGCAGAAGTTATCTTGCTAACCTGGAAGTACTTGGCATATTACAAAATAAGTTCCACTGCTTGCTTACTGATCAGATCCATGATTGTACCATGTGTTCCTTAGTAAAACTGACCCGTGACCCCTCCAGGTGTCAAGTATGAGAAGTGCACATCATAACTTTAATGATTTTTTCTAACAAAAATAAGATCCTGTGTAGTGGTAAAGTTCAGTGATGAAAAAAGTTGTGCCATGCAAGATGCCATATATAGACAGTCTAGAGATAATGATAAATATGTGTAGTGGGTTAGTGATACTAATGTATTTTGTAATAATCACTTGATCATTGTATATATATATATTATATATATATATATAGGGTTAGGTTCAAATGAGAACTTTTTGTTTTGAGAACTTTTGAGAACTAAATCTCAACCATAAATTTCAGGTGGGGACCACTACAATTCATGGGAGGGGGATACATGTAAATAAACTTGTGGCTCAAATTAGTTCTTTTTAGTTCTCAAATCAAATTGGTTCTCAAATGATCCTCTCACTATATATATATATATATATATATATATATATATATATATTAGTAGTGATACCAACACATGTATTATATGAGATGTCTTAAAATATATATGTATATAATAATTAATAATTAGTTGTTCAAAATTTTTTTAATAATAGCTAATAATTACGTATATAATCATCATTACATTTTTAAGTATAAGTTTAAAAATAAACACATAAGAAATAATGTAACGTTTTTAATCATACACCTATGAAATAATAAATAAAGAATATTTAATAAAAAATAATTAAGATTTAAAATTTATAAAAATTAGATTTTAAGATAAGATATAACTGATATCTTTTTATAATTTATTAAGTTTTAAAACTATTATAAGAAGAAGATTTATATCTTTGATATATTTAATTATATAATTTAATTATTTTTAATTATTAAATTAAAAAAAATAGTATTTAATAGGAGAAAAAGAGTTTAATTCTACATAAGAGAGAGATATGATTTTTTTATAAGAGTGAATATAGGATTAACATGTGACTCTGAAGTTATTTTTATTATATACTATATATATATATATATATATATATATATATATATATATATTATTTTCATTTAATACAATTAAATGTAACATACTTAACAAAATAATATATATATATATATATATATTATTTTCATTTAATACAATTAAATGTAACATACTTAACAAAATAAAATACAACAAGAAAAATAAATTCATATTATTTTTTTAAAAACATAACAAAAGATAATAAAGATAGAATTAAACATGGTTATTCTCTCTAGACATCTCGCAAACCGGTACATGAGTGAAATCTAAGCCATTTTCAATTCGATATTACGTGGTTGGAAATTTTATTGAACTTTGACATTTTACAGTTTATTGGTCACCATTTGGATGTCATCACATCAATGTCATGGTACTGTTCACTCTGGTGTGAAACTTTATGCTACGGTTCAAAACAATCACATATATTAGAAGTTACCTAATCAAATAAAAATAAAATATACGAATATATCCCATACTACTAAAATAGATACTAATGACAAAGAAAACTTACCAACACCCAAGTCATTAGATGTGTTCATCTACAGTTGAGTTGACACAAGTTCTTTGGTTGGAGCCCATCATGAGTTCATGTTTGTGGAGTTTTAGTTAAGCAGAAAAGTAGAAGATACAATGCAAGTTTGCTGCCACGCGGCCCACGCTCATGGAGGTACCATCAGTCCCTCCATAACGCACCGAGGGGGGGGGGGGCAGTGTTTCAGGACGTTTTCACCTTTCACATGGCTTAAGGTTCAAATCCTACCGTGTACTGTTAATGTGAGACTAATCCATTTGATAGATGTTTTGTACTTTTGGTTAGAGGCGTTGAATTTAAACTCAGATATTAATAATATAACCTCTTAGTAGGTAAACACTCCAAAAAATAATAGAGCTAGAGAGACAAGATTTTAGGACAACTTTTCTGATAATTTTTATACCCCAAACCAAACTTAAATAGTAAAACAATATAAATCGTCAACTACTAACTTGGAAAACATGGGTATGCATGAAATAAAGAACATGGAGCAATATTAAAAAAAGAAAATGAGGAACGTGCAACATAGAATAAGTCACATGTGTGCATGTAGTTAATCTTGGGCTACACCAAGGGCCATTATCCATTGGGCCATACGTACTTTGGACAATTCAAATTTTTTTTAACGGCTTTGGACAATTCAGTTAGTAGTAATTTAATTTGTAAAGTAGGTTAAGAGTAATATAAAACTAGGCTAAAATCATGGTTAAAAAAATCTACCATGTATATTCAAGACTGAATCTATTATAAACATGAATAATAGAACCTAAGGTGATTGAGATGTATTCGATTTCAACTCTAGAATTTTATTGAGAATTTTAGATGATGTCTCACACTTTAACATCTCAACATCTTGCTAAACTAGAAAAAAGTAGGGGTGTAAACGAGCCGAGCCGAGCCCGAGCTCGTCTAAGCTCGACTCGGCTCGTTTAAATTTAACGGAGCTCGAGCTCGAGCTCGGCTCGATTCGAGTTTTATTTCTGAAGCTCGAGCTCGGCTCGTTAAGAATTTTTTAAGCTCGAGCTCGGCTCGGGCTCGGCTCGTTTATTATTAATTAATTAATTATTTTATATTTTTTAAATTAAATTTGCATATATTTAGAATTATACTTTTTTATATAGAAAATAATACATATTATTTACTTATTTTATAATAATTCTATATATAATAATCATTATAATAATCATTATTTTTTAAATATTTTTAAAAAATTATATAAAAATTATATAAATAAAAGCTCGATTAGGCTCGCGAGCCGGCTCGAGCTCGATAGGTAAAGCTCGGGCTCGTTTATTAAACGAGCCCTATTTCAAAGCTCGAGCTCGACTCGAGCTCGTTAAGGCTCGGCTCATTTCGAGCTTTTTATCGAGTCGATCTCAAGTAGCTTACGAGTAGCTCGGCTTATTCACACCCCTAGAAAAAAGAAAAAAAACTTTATGAACTGCAGTTAAAAAATAGAGTGAAAAACACGGACCATTTTTGTACGCGACTGCCACATTAAATTTCCCTCTAATATTTCGAGTCGTACCCTACACCCACTACTCTATCTGCCTCTTTTGCCCTAATTACTCATCCGCCCCAATCCAATCCAATCATCGTTGTCAGCGCCACCGTCAACCGCCACCGCCTCTTCCACCTCCCCGCCGGCGATGGATCCACAGCTCCAACAAGCACAGCTCGCGGCGATCCTCGGAGCCGATCCAGCACCATTCGAAACCCTAATCTCTCACCTCATGTCCTCATCCAACGAGCAGCGATCGCAGGCGGAGCTCATATTCAATCTATGCAAACAAACCGATCCGAATTCGCTGTTTCTGAAACTCGGCCACCTTCTTCAGCTGTCTCCTCACATGGAGGCTCGTGCCATGTCAGCAATTCTGTTACGGAAGCAGTTAACTCAGGACGACTCGTTGATATGGAACAGGTTGGCTCCGGCGACTCAGTCTTCGATTAAATCTATTCTGTTGACTTGTGTGCAGAAGGAGGAGGCGAATACGATAATGAAGAAGTTGTGTGATACGGTTTCGGAATTAGCTTCGACGATATTGCCGGATAACGGTTGGCCGGAGTTGTTGCCGTTTATGTTTCAGTGCGTTTCGTCTGATTCTCCTAAGCTTCAGGAATCTGCGTTTTTGATATTCGCGCAGCTTTCACAGTACATTGGGGAGACTTTGATTCCGCACATAAAGCATCTTCACGGTGTGTTTTTGCAGTGTTTGACGACATCCGGGCACTCGGATGTGCGGATTGCTGCTTTGAGTGCTGTGATTAATTTTATTCAGTGTTTGACTTCTGCTGATAGAGATAGGTTTCAGGATCTGCTTCCTGCAATGATGACGACTTTGACCGAAGCTTTGAATGGTGGTCAGGAGTCTACTGCTCAAGAGGCTTTAGAGTTGTTAATTGAGTTGGCCGGGACGGAGCCGAGGTTCTTGAGGCGGCAGTTAGTGGAAGTGGTTGGGTCTATGTTGCAAATAGCTGAGGCAGAGGCGTTAGAAGAGGGGACTAGACATTTAGCAATTGAGTTTGTGATAACTCTAGCAGAAGCTCGGGAGAGGGCACCTGGTATGATGAGAAAACTGCCACAGTTTATAAGTAGGCTGTTTGGCATTTTGTTGCAGATGTTGTTGGATATTGAAGATGAACCTGCTTGGCATACGGCTGAAAATGAGGATGAGGATGCGGGAGAGTCGAGCAATTACAGCGTTGGTCAGGAGTGTCTTGATCGGTTGGCTATTGCTTTAGGTGGGAATACGATTGTTCCAGTTGCATCTGAGCAGCTACCCGCGTATTTGGCTGCCCCAGAATGGCAAAAACATCATGCTGCACTTATTTCTCTTGCACAGATAGCTGAGGGATGTTCAAAGGTGACAATATATATATATTGTGGGCTGGTTAATATTTAATTATCCGATACATGTTGGTTAGCATGCAAATAAGTCCATTCTTTACTGCCATTTGAATGAACTAATTAACCAAATCTACTCTTTACCATTATCTCTGCATATTTTTTGTGCCAGTTATTCTATATAAGTGGATGCTATGGTTGCACTTGATATTCTTATGTTGTCTTTGAAAGCAATACCACATTGGCTACTGCGGTGATCTTATGAATGAATTGTCATGCAGGTGATGATCAAGAATTTGGAGCAAGTTGTGTCTATGGTTTTAAATTCCTTCCAAGACCCTCACCCACGTGTGAGATGGGCTGCAATTAATGCAATTGGGCAGTTGGCTACCGATTTAGGCCCTGATTTGCAGGTCCAATACCACCAAAGAGTGCTTCCGGCTCTAGCGAATGCCATGGATGACTTTCATAATCCACGAGTTCAGGTTAGTAGTGTTATTTATGCATATATATGTTTCTATTGTAAGTTTAGAACCACTCGTGTTCCCTGTTTGGTTCTTATCTATATTACCCTGAACTCTGGCTTTTGATTTATTTGGTGTGCCATCTTAAAATTTGTAACAAGTATTGCAATCTTACAAATTAATTTGGTTTTTGTTGTATTCACTTCTCACTTTCTAATGTATTTTTATTTTTTGTTCTGCAGGCACATGCTGCTTCAGCAGTGCTAAATTTCAGTGAAAACTGCACCCCTGATATCTTAACACCTTATTTGGACGGAATAGTGAGCAAACTGCTCGTATTGTTACAGGTAAGTCAGTGGGGTTAAATGTTGCTATGCATGTGAGCAGAATAAGACCCAAATCTGTTTAAACTTGCATTAATGATGCTTATCATTGTTCTTTTGTAGAACGGTAAACAAATGGTACAAGAAGGGGCATTGACTGCTCTAGCATCGGTTGCTGATTCCTCACAGGTAACTCCACATCAAGTAAATCTTTCATATTAAAAGTTTACACCGACGTTTCACTCTGATACATTGTGCATCAATAGGAACACTTCCAAAAATACTATGATGCGGTTATGCCCTATTTAAAAGCTATATTAGTGAATGCAAATGATAAAGCTAATCGTATGCTTCGAGCTAAAGCCATGGAATGCATTAGTTTGGTTGGGATGGCTGTTGGGAAAGAAAAATTTAGAGATGATGCTAAGCAGGTATGCTTATCAATTGCTCAATATTTAATTTGTTCGAAGTATTAGCTACTACGGGACAAATATATATTTTTTTTCTTTTAAATTTTTAAGTAGTTGTGGTAATGGTTTCTGATTGTTAAGGTGATGGAAGTGCTCATGTCATTACAAGGATCTCAAATGGAGACCGATGATCCCACCATTAGTTACATGCTTCAAGTAGGTTATTATGTTCAAACTTCAAAGTGTAATCATGATGAGTTTTATAAGTTATAAGTCTTTGCTTATCGACTCTTTATGTCACCTTATGGTATTGTAGGCGTGGGCCCGACTATGCAAGTGCCTAGGACAAGACTTCCTCCCTTATATGAGTGTTGTTATGCCTCCTTTGCTTCAGTCTGCCCAACTCAAACCTGATGTCATCATCACCTCAGCAGATTCAGATAATGAACTTGATGAATCAGATGATGAAAGGTATCATATTTTTTTTTATGGTTTGTTACTTATTTTTATTTTTTTTAATTTGAATAATATTGAGATTTGCATGCCTTGCAGCATGGAGACAATTACACTTGGTGATAAAAGAATAGGGATCAAGACTAGTGTTCTGGAGGAGAAAGCAACCGCTTGCAACATGTTGTGTTGTTATGCAGACGAGTTAAAGGAGGGTTTTTACCCATGGATTGATCAGGTTGCTTTTTCATTTTTATTTATTTTTTATTTGGGTAGTGTTTGGGTTGATAGGTTTAGATTTGACGTTTATATCCGTTAACTTTGTTAATGAATATACTTACAGGTTGCCCCAACTTTGGTGCCCCTTCTCAAGTTCTATTTCCATGAAGAAGTTAGGAAAGCGGCTGTTTCTGGTATTTTGTTTGTTTTTTCCTTCTCATTCTACATTTTCTCAAATCACTGGCTATACATAACTTTGTCATGGACTCATGGGATTTATTTTTCTTTTGTAGCCATGCCTGAGTTGTTACGGTCTGCAAAGTTAGCCATAGAGAAAGGGCTAGCTCAAGGTCGTAATGAATCTTATATAAAGCAGCTTTCTGACTACATAGTTCCTGCTTTGATTGAAGCTTTGCATAAGGTGATGGTTATTTCCATTCGTTGAATAAATTAACATAATAAATTATCTAAAGTGTAGTATTAACCTGATTTGACCCGAAACCATAAAAAATAGTTTGTTCAATGTTCTTTATAACCTGATATGACCTGAAACCATTTTGATTTGTTACCTAACCTATCTCTTTTCTAACCGCTAGTAAAATCAATAGAGTTGCTTTTACTTTTTAGCACCAATTCTCCCTTTTTTGTATTTCTTGCATATGTGTGTGAAGAAATCTGCTCACTATATTGGTTTATATTGCTGCAGGAACCTGATACAGAAATCTGTGCAAGTATGCTGGATGCTTTAAACGAGTGTATACAGGTTGGTTATTTCCCCTTGTAACTACTTTTTTTAGTTTTTTTAGCCTTCTTTTCGTTGCAGATTTGAATAAGTTATCACAGTCCTTATAATTTTAAACAGTGCATATACAATGTTGTATACTTGTATTCCATTTAACTAAATATTTTTCGGTAACGGTAAGAGTCTGTTAACGGAAAACTCATGGTACGTGCCAAGGGGTTAAAAGCAGAAAACCAAATTTAATGTTCATTCAACATGGTTTCAGGTATCTGGATCGCTTCTAGATGAAAACCAGGTGAGAAGCATTGTAGATGAGATAAAACACGTAATCACAGCAAGTTCGAGTAGAAAAACAGAAAGAGCAGAAAGGACTAAAGCTGAAGATTTTGATGCTGAGGAAGGAGAATTGCTTAAAGAGGAAAACGAGCAAGAAGAAGAAGTCTTTGACCAGGTGAGTCTAATTCAACAACCTTTTTCTCCTTACCGGCCTTAGTTAAATTATTAAATATTATTCTGTTATTTAATGTTTGCATGTCTCACTAATGCGCTGTTACAGATTGGTGAAATACTGGGGACATTGATAAAAACATTTAAAGCCTCCTTCTTGCCTTTCTTTGATGAGATGTCATCATATTTGATGCCTATGTGGGTAAGTACTTGTGTTGTATACCAATTTCACCAGCACGGGATTTTTACTGTTCAAAATAAACAGCTTGTTTCACTAGATAAACAAAGAGAATATTATACTGTGAGATTATTCATAGTAATAATGTTGATTTCTTATTCATTTATTTAGTGAAACAAACTGATATAACTAACTGACTTTTATTTATTTATTATGATTATATATGAATTAGTAAATATGAGAATTTTTAGTGTTTTGGAAGGGTAAATAAGATGTTATGAAATTTGGAGCGGTAAATACGAAATCTTGAACTTCTTTAAGGGTATATATGAAAATAATCTTTCTTTATTTGCTAAACTTGGTCATTCCTTTATTGTTTTTTATTTTATTTTGAGGGTTAATACTTAATAGTGACTTTTATTTTTACTTGATTCAAGGGCAAGGACAAAACAGCTGAAGAAAGGAGGATTGCTATTTGCATCTTTGATGACGTGGCAGAGCAGTGTCGTGAAGCAGCTCTAAAGTATTATGATACATATCTTCCTTTTCTTCTTGAAGCGTGCAATGACGAGAATCCAGATGTTCGACAGGTCAGCCTGATGGCCAACCAAGATTCTGTCTAATTGTTTGTCTTATGAGTTATGACTCAAACCATGTTCTCTTTTTATATTTTTTGTAACTTCAGGCGGCTGTATATGGACTTGGAGTATGTGCAGAATATGGTGGTTCTGTTATAAAACCACTTGTCGGAGGTAATATAAAGAACCCGCCTAGATTGGGTTCTTTCAGTTTTCACCCTTCATTTATATAATATGTGTACTTAATTTTTCAGAGGCTCTATCAAGGCTAAATGTTGTAATTAGACACCCTAACGCCCTCCAGTCTGAAAACGTGATGGCGTATGATAATGCTGTTTCTGCATTGGGAAAATTATGTCACTTTCATCGGGATAGTATTGACTCCACTCAGGTAAGTGTGATTATTTCACTTGTAAAAAACTTGTGATTATTATAACCATCCATAGAGATTTATAATCTTTTTTAAATCAGATTAATGGTTTTATATATGTTGTTTGTTTGGCAGATTATTCCTGCATGGTTAAGCTGTTTGCCGATCAAAGGAGATCTTATTGAGGCTAAAGTTGTTCACGAGCTACTTTGCTCCATGGTTGAAAGGTAAGTAGATGCATAATGTCGTCTTTTGGTTCTCGGTTAAAAAAAATTCTTTTTTTTTATTAATTTTTTGTAGTACTTCTAAATGCTAACAAAGCTAGCTCTCTATGCTACAGGTCAGACATGGAACTTCTGGGCTCTAACAACCAATATGTGCCCAAAATTGTTTCTGTATTTGCCGAGGTTAGTTGTCTTCTTTTAGTTGGCTTTTTTCTTCGTTACCTTTTACCAAATGTTCTGATTTCGGCCCATTTACTTCTGAACGAGTCCATTTGAAATATGTTTAATATCTAATGGGTCAAGAAGGTAAATAAAAAATATTCAAATAGGACATGTGTATTCATAACGCAATATGCCTCTTTAGTTGTCTTATTTTTGAAATAAGATGATCTTTTTTTAACCATAGTTGACACAACAATATGCCTCTTTAGTTGTCTTATTTTTGGAAATAAGATGATCTTTTTTTAACCATAGTTGACACAAATGGATATATTTTTTGGGTTTTGGGTCAACCCACTTGATCTGACCCGTTACCCAACCCACCCTCGTGCGCTTTCATGTATAAGTACCCATTTTTCAACTTGCGGTTATGTCACATGTGACGCAACATCTTACTTTTTCAGCCTAAGTTTTAAAGAATTTAAGATATCCAACTGAATTAATATGTGCTTTTCTTTTAACTGTATGGAATTTTAGGTTCTTTGTGCCGGGAAGGATCTTGCAACAGAACAAACGATAAACCGAATAGTCAACCTTCTGAGACAACTCCAACAAACACTGCCACCCGCCACATTTGCATCCACATGGGCATCCCTGCAACCACAGCAGCAACTTGCGATACAATCCGTCCTTACATCATAGTAATGCCATCACCCACCATATTTATATGTTCAAGAAGCTTCTGGAAACTTCCGCCTCTCGTTTTTGTGGAAATTGGTGTTGGTTTTTAAACATGTCACCTGTACTTTTCACCGTAGGATCAATCAATTTTTCAGCGTGATGTCGCACAACAGCCTCGGATAGGTTGTTTGGGTTGAGTGTGAGCAAATGTTCCTTTTGTATATTGTAGTACCATTGGGCATCTATGGTTGTGAGTTTCGTGTCGGTTGGTCGGTCGGTCGCCAAGAGTTGTTTTAGGGAAGCAACTCTTGTTTGAGTTTTGGGTTGTTTTTCATTGTTTTGATATATTTGTGACATAAATTCATTGACTTATTCATCTTGCTTTTATTTATGAACTTGTTCTTTTAGTATAAACGATCATAGTGTTGGTGGCTATGCTTTGTTTTCTGCAACAAATAGTGGTTTAGTAGGACCCAGTTATCTTGTTACAGTTACATATATATAGTGGAACGTTAAATACAAATAAATAAGTAAAATATTACAGAATTATATCAATGAATTATAATAACGTTTACAAAAATTACATAAATGTATAGTTGTGATTAGAGGTGCAAAAACCGGTTTGAAAACCAAACCGGTTCGGTTCTCAAACCGGTTTTGATAAAAATCGGTTTTGGTCAAAACCGGTTTGGGGTCAAACCGGTTCGGTTACCAAACCGGTTTTGAGCACGAGTTCGAGAAACCGAACCGGTTTGGGATCTCAAACCGGTTTGAACCGGTTTTGTATATATTTTTTTATTTTTTTTATAACTTTATAAAAACTAAAAAAACATACTTTTTATTGAAAAAAAACATATAACATTACAAAAGAGAAGAAGTTCACACCTAAACGATTACAAAAGTACCTAATTTTGAAAGAAACTACAAAATATTTTAACTAGATTAAACATTATTGTTGGGGTAGTCGAGTTCAATCCATTGCCAATGACACCAAGCCTTTTGCATACCATTTTTCAACTCAACCAAGTCGAAATGCGGCCCGAACAAATGCGGAGCTCTCTTTGTTGAAACAATCCTCACAATCGAGAACTCGTCGTTGCCGGCGTTGCTTTGAGCACTTGAAGAGACCATTTTTTTTTAGTGAATGAGGGATAATCTTTGTTGGAATTTAAGAGATTGGGAAGTGGGGTAATGTTTATAACACATAAACGGCTAGAAAAAGTTGCTTAAAAGTGATGTGAAGAAACCGGTTTCAAACCGGTTTGGGCCAAACCGGTTTCTTCACAAAACCCCTAACCGATTGAAACCGGTTCGATTTGACCGGTTTGGGAACCGGGTTGGTCAAAACCGGTTTTGACCGGTTTGAGAACCGGTTTGAGATTTGCACCTCTAGTTGTGACTTGTAATCATTTACAAAATATGGTATGCATTACAAGTTCACGTGTTTTTCTGTTTCCTTTGATTCACTTATTATATTTAACAAGGGGGTATTTTTTATGTAGTATTTGGTAGAGACTCTTGTCTTTGGAGGTTTTTTTATGTATGTAAGCAGTGATGGGTGTGGAAACATAATATAACTTGGATGAATGATCTCACCGTGTGTCATCTCATTAATCATAGGAGCCAATTGCTGAAGTGCATGTAGTGGAGCTCTAGATGAATAGGAGAAACAATGTATATCTACTATTTGATGAATAAAAAAAACTATGTAATGCAATGTGTCATCGGGGTCTTCATGGATCCTAGTTTCACATCTTGTTTGTCGTTGAAGTCATACTATCAGCCCTATTGTAACCAACTTCAGAAGTGATTTGTGTCCATATGTTGAATATAACAAAGCCCCGACCCTCGAAACGAAAGAGGGCGATACCATTCCAGATAACAACAAGTTCAATAACTCATTCATCGATCACCCCCTCTCCTCCGGCTTCATTGAACCGATGTTAAAAGGTTATAGTTGCCTGATCTTCGTCCCTCACACATGTGAGCCAATGATCACTAGGGTCTTCCTCACTACGTCTATGAGTGAGGTTCCAAACTTTTAAGTTTCCTTGTCGATATATAAACAACATAAATTCTTCGCTCTTTAGGATAAGTCTGAAAGTCTGACATGTCTTCACAACCATAAGCTTTTCACACTATAATCAACGTCACAATATATAGAATTTAAAAAGCAAGGATCACATTCGTACCTTTCATTGATAAGAGGTACATTGCTTCAATTTCTCCCCATTAAACAGGCCATATACATAACAACATAAACCTACAGATATATCACACATTACTTTTGAGATAGTGTTTAACGGTTCAGATTATGATTCTAAAAATATAAGAAGTGCCAAGGGTACATTAGATATTTGATTAACACTACATAAAAATAAAACTCAAATGTTAATGAGATTTAGTTCCCAAATATTATGTTTGGCTAACTTAAAATCTTAATTAAAGATCACCTGAATAAAATATATTTGGATAACATATATTATTTGTCGGGTCACGTGCTTCATTTTTTTCTTAATGAACTTAGCAGGCTCGTACCTGATATTTAGAAGGTAAATAGAAAATTCAATATTTACTTCATCTCTTTTACAAACATAATAAAATAAAATGTTCTAATTCATGTTTCAATATGAGATATTCAATAGCTGAGATGTTGATTTATTTTTCAATATTTTCTTTTCAGAAAGATCTTTGTTTATGCAAACCTACATTCCATCAATTGTGGAAGTTGCTTCATCATTAAGAAGTAGACCAATCTCATGGCTAGCAAACAACAAATATAATAGATTAGATATTAGCATTGTATAAAATCATAGTTAATTAATACAAAAGTAACTGGACCATAATCACATAACCAACATCACAAATCATTATAAAAAAAAGTCCAATTTGCAATTTACAAAAGTCCCATGCTAACATAGAGATGTCTTTTTTTTGAGACTTCTACGCGTTATAGTGACATCTTTTAGAAATTGAGCTACCTACATATAACCATAGAATAAGAAAGCACCTTCATTTACACATACCTTCATATAATATGCATGGTAAAGCCTAATAATGGCCAAAAGCTTTTAACATTACAACTTAGCAATCTTATTTATATAGTTAAACCCAAGTAAAGTATTAGACTATGTTATTATATTATTATAAATACGTATTGTATAAAGGTCATAGACGTAAATATTGTAACTATATATTCGTTATGCATCAAGTAGAAAGACAGACAATTACATTCTAACATGTGAAGTTTAACATCTTACTAAACTCATTAGTCGATTAATTTCAGTTAAAAATAAAAATAAAAAAAAACTTTTAACCCACTTGTAAATAAATAAATAAACATCAGGATATGAAAGGAATAATATTATATGAAGAAAAAAGTGGTGTGAAGTGGATCCCAGTGTCCACCTCCTTTATATTCTCCCAGTCCAACACGAGTCACTAAACACCATAAACAAATCAAACCCACTAACAAACTACATCTCCATTCAAGATTCTTCATTTCCATCTTCACCTTTATCCATCTGCTGCATCTGCTGGTATGCTTCAACTTCTCAATTCCTTATCATATATGCACTCACTTCATCTTCAATTTGCATCCTCCCCCCTAAGGTCTTGATTTCTGTTCTAACCTATCCTTTTGATTGATTCCTGTGCTTTTTTATTTTTTATTTTTTATTTTTTTTTAATTTTTATATTTAGGGTTTTGAAATTGTGTTCATGCTGTATTGATTTGCAGACTCTTGATCCCACCTTGAAAAGATAATCTGGATACCATTTTATTTAGTCACTCAATTGCTTGTTCCTCTGTATTTAATTTTATCAACTGCTTTTTGTTTGGAAGATTTGTTCTTTTAGGGTTTCTGCACTTACTTTTAACTGTTTTTAACTGTATTTAACTGTATGCAGCTTTTTTATATTTACATACCTTAGATTTTTCTAGTTTCTGTTGCTTAGAAAGGATAAATCTCTACACCTTGCATTTGAAAAACATAAAACAAAGTGGAAAGCAAAAAGTCAGTATTTAAATAGTTATTCAACTGTTAATAACTTTTTCTTGGTCATTATTATGTGCTTTTAGCATTACCGGTTGTAACGGTAAGTTATCGTGATTCGGTGGAAAAAATTCGTATAATGTTTTGTATCTTGTAGAGTGTAGTCTTAGATCTAAATGGTTCTTAGCATCCAGAAAGGGATTAATGTTTGACTTTTAAGTGTCACATGGCTTGTATTTTTTATTTCACAGTTGACTAGAGTGAATTTCAAGTGGTCTAACATGTTACTTTTGATTTACAAGATGTAAAAGATATGGGTTTGTGAAAAAGTTTGTTTTTTTTTTATAAATCTTTTGACAGGTGAATAGTTTCTTTGCAAGCATATATTCGGTTCAACTGTTTGAGCTTTCAAGAAAATGTCTGGTGGAGAGGCTAGAAACATATCTCCTGGAGATATTCAAATGGTAATGTTTTCGAGCCACATGTAAAAAAATTGTCATTTTTTTGGTATTTTAAAATGTAACTAAACGTTGCAATTGTTCGGATTCAGGTTCAAAATCTCATACAACAATGTCTCCCATATTACATGACTCAGAAACAGGTCATAGATGTCATCTATCAGCAAGAGAAGATCGAACCGAGCTTTACCGAGCTTGGTATGTAATTTATCGTTTGTTTATTTAAATTTCCATGTGTATGTTATGCGTGTTTATGCAGTTATGCCAATTCGATAAAAAGGATATTTTTTTTCTCTCTCTTTTTTTTTTTATAGTTTGGCAGAAACTTGAAGAACAAAATCAAGAATTCTTTAAGGGATACCATTTGAGGTTGATGGTGAAAGATCAAATAACGGAATTTAATAAGCTTCTCGATAGACAGGCTGCATTGATGCAGCGATTGGGCCCGTCTGGAGTCAATTTCCAACCTCAGTCTAATGGTTCTCATCTGCCACCGAGTAAGTACTTTTAGGCTCAAATTTCACAAATAAGATATCTGTTTGAATTCTCTTATGTTTGACTTTCCTTATGTCTAGATCGTTTTAGTTTATCTATTCTTGAAATCGTTAAGCTTCTAGTGTCCTTATATGGATAATGGATAGCCATTGTGTTTTAAAACAGATTGTGTGTTTGAAGTTGTGATTTTCAGATAAATGTTTGTTTAGTGTTAGGCAAAATTTTAATAATTTAAGGATTTCATGTAATATGACCCCTAAATAATCTGAATCAGTTGCACTGCAGTTACCCCTAAACTGATTATTTTAGTATCATATTATCAAATTTGCTTCTTTCCAGTGCATCAGAATTCAGCATGTTACGCCCCCGAGAACACTGGTATGCCACTGAAGACAGAAACCATTGCCAGCTTCTCAAGAGGATTCGACAATTGTGGACCGCCAATATCCTCGGGGGACCCACAACCGCATCCTCGAAGGATTGATGTTTCACCAAATATGTTGTTGGCCCACAACTCAAATGTTGGAATGACAAATGGTGTCTCTGTTAAAACAGAATCAAATTATTTGGGAGATTCGAGGTTCGTCTACGGAACCAATGGCAATGTTCTAGAACCACGGCCCACAATCGGTGATGCATCTGCTTCGTCTTTTAGTTGTTTGGAATCCGACGCTCACCAGTTGAATGGCTCGCTTCTTAATGACGGTTCTTTGTTCGGTTTGTTGGGTCCTATGCCTCAGAACTTTGGGTTGTCAGACTCGACCCCTGACTTCACCAATAGTTCCGGTACATCTCTCCTTTTTCTCATCCTTTTTACATATAGCTATGGGTGGCAGTTATGATCCGTTTACTTATTAACAGGAATGGAAGTTCAATTTCTGAAAAAATTATAAAGTGAATATTAAGTTTTTGACAAATATATGAAACTAAACCCATTTTGACCCGTTATGCAATCCACTGCGACCACAAGGGATGTAAACGAGCCAACCCGGGCCCGAGCTCGGCCCGTTTAAACTTAACAGAGCTCGAGGTCGGCTCGATTCGAGCTTTATTCTTGAGTTCGGCTTGTGAAGAATAATTTAAGCTTGGGCTTGGCTCTATATTATTATAATTAAATTTGTATTTATTTAGAAATTATTCTTTTTATATAGAAAATAGTACATATTATTTACTTATTTTATTATAATTTGATATAAAATAATAATTAATTTTAAAAAATATATTTACTAAATTAAATAAAAATTATATAAATATAAGGCTCGTCAAAGCTTGCGAGCCAGCTCGAGCTCGTTACGTAAAGCTCGGGCTTTAGCTCGTTTAGTAAACAAGCCCTATTTCAAAGCTTGAGCTCGGCTCGAGCTCGTTAAGACTCCGCTCGTTTCGAGCTTTTTGTCGATTTGATCTCGAGTATCTCACGAGCAGCTCGGCTTATTTACACCCCTAGCGACCGCCCATCATGTCACATAAATATATATATAGCCATTTGTATTTATTTAATAACATATTCTGTTTTTTTTTAGACATGCTAGAGAACTTCTCTAGGTCTGCTTTTCTATCATCAGAGAGAGACAATTTCTTGGATTCTCATAGTAGTACTGATCTTCACCAAGGTATGTTTTGTATCGTGTCTAGTTATCGTTTTCTCGCTTTAAAAACGACTATTAACACGCTTTTGTCTCTCAGGAGAAAACAAGAGGTTGGACATACCAGAAAACCTAGGTTTCGAAGATTTTGGCAGCGAATCGTAGAATGATCAAATGGTATTAACTATTAACATATTATTCTTGATCTACATTTACAACTTTTAGAACAGTCAAATGACCTTGTTGTATCTATTGGTGCAGGTGGAAATGCTGTTTTAGGACATATATCTTTGTAAATAGCTTTATTATATGGGAGGCTTCAATTGTTGTAAGATTGGTGTGTGTGCAATGAAGAGGTAATCTTTAGCGAAGAACCCTTTGGAGCAACGGTAAAGTTGCTGCCATGTGGCATGTAGGTCAAGGGTTCAAATCGTTGAAAGTTGAAACAAAAGAATCAAATGACCCGACACCCATGACACGCGAATGTGATAACCTTGTGCCAATCATTATTTTTAAGATGGTAGTTTACACTTTATAGTTATAGGCATTAGGAATGTGCTTTAATGGGGTTGAATACCTAGTGATTTCAAGTTATAAAGGCAATGATGTTTATACTTCATGTTGGTGGGATGAGGTTGAAATCTTGATGGTGACTTTGAGGTTTCACTCTTTTGTAGTTTTCTTGATGTCGTTTGACTTGTTAGTTTATAATTCAATATGTTACTTAAAGATGTAACTTGATTATATCTTCAATAATAAAAACAAACACGTGTTTAAATATTGATTACATGTGTTCTAATGGTATCAAGATGTATAGTAAGTAACGTGTCGATTTATACTGTAGTTTTTTCTATATCAACTTGTCTTCCATTTTTATTTAAACTAGCTGACCATTAGTGTGTTGTTACGCGTTGTGTTCGAGTATATATGCTTATATGCAAAACAATTAAAATGATCTAAAGAGAATGAAAAGTATTGAACATATGACCTAAATGTTAAAATCAAAATAAAAAACCTCAATGAAAAAAAACTAAAACGAAATCTAGAATCTGGGACAAAACATAAAACAAAATATATATCAAACAGTAAAAGCACTGTGACTATTCATGAGACTTTCAATTTGTTAAGAGCGATTATAAATAAACAAACACTTTTGATAAATAAACAAGATCAAAACGATCGTTTTGACCCAAATGGTCGTTTGGGCCAAAACGATATGACGTGTCGCGACGACGACCCATTAAAATTCATTGGGGGGGTGGGGTGTTTTTAATATTTAAAAAAAACACAACCCAAACGACCCTATAGAAAATTCAAAACGATCCTGTGACACTAAACGATCGTATGAAAGTTAGTTTTTTTAGTAAAACTCATTGTTTATTTAACAAGACTCTTTGTTTGTTAATAGGTTAATATGAGAACTTTATTTATAACTAAAGTAAACCTTAGAATATAACTTAAAAAGGGTAAACAATGAAATGCGATTACATCTAGGAGATAGAAGACAAACGAACAAAAAACTGCACCGCTAAACCCTTTTATATATTTTATATAGTAAAACTAAACCGTTTAAATTATTATTATTTTAATACTTTGTAGTAAAACAACTTAACATGTTTATGAATAATTTTTAATGATGACATGATTTGTATGTGTAGCAATTAAAACATGTAAAAAGTTTAAATGCGTTCACTAAAAAGGTTCCTTTGGAAGCTACAACTGTGACGTCGATTTCAAAACATGTTGTTCTCGTTATTACTTAAAAATCCAAGGGCAATATTGGGAATTCAGTCACGAGAGTTGTTGGATTCCTTTGGGTTTGTGGCGGTCCTCGGTAAAAGCGACCAATATATTGCCTCAAAAATTGGATCTTCCAAAATTACCCTTGTTGTGTAAGAATGTTTAAGGAAACCATCGCCAATCTACAACTTGTCCTCGTTGGGAATCACAAGAGATACCCTCGATTCCTCGAAGGCCCCATTCTCCCACTGTCTAGGCCCATACCCGTGAGGCCCTGAATCTGATTTGGTTACAGTGAAATGACGACTATGCCCTTAGACTATGTATTGAGATTACCACTCATTTTTCTAATTATTTCCTTCTTTGATATTTTATAGTCACATCATTATGGTTCATTTTTGTATTTCACATATTTAGTGGACGCTAATTATTTTTCATCTTTCATCTTTTTAGATATTGTATACGTAGAGAGATAGAGATAATAGAGGGAAACAAAAGGCCCTAGCTCTAGCTCCTCTCGTTTTTCGCTAAGGGTGGACGGTATACATGCCTAATCCCTTCGGCATGTATACGGCATGGATGATGCCGAACTCGGCATGTATACCGAGTTTATCGGCATTAGCAACATCGGCATTGTTGACCCCAGTTTTCGGAGTTTCCGGAATATCTTTGCCGAAGCTTGCCGAGAGATGTGTGTGTTTGATGGTGGTCCCCACTTCACATTCCCTAAAACATCACTAGACATGCATACCCACCACCAAAACATTAATTCTGCATATTTTTTCTTTCTCCTGTTGGCACCATTTGATTGGTCGGTTTTATGATTCAAAAACATGTCTTAGGCATGCATACCCCCACCAAGAAGTGTAATTTACGCGTATTTCATCTGTATTAAGTCGGCCCCCTTTGCTTTTCGCTCAGAAGTGTAATTTTATACGTATTGTCTTTCGGCCTCATTATATAAATGTTCAAGTTTTGCCACTAGGTGCAACCACATAGGCTAGTTTAACCTATAATTTAGTTGTGTTGTATTGTTTAGTAGATATAATTTAGTTCCAAAGAAATTGAGGTAACTTGTTATGTAATCATCTCATGCCTTGTAGAGTCGATTAAAATAAATAAATTATATGATTACCACGAATCACTACTTATAACTAATTCTATATTGAAAGCCCCTTTACGTCTTTATCACATGACTTTGCTTAACATAAACTTAATATTAAAGTTACTACTAATTAGGTTATATTTGTAAGCAATACACGTTATATTATTTTAAAATTGAACTATGTAAACATGGCATCTATAGTGTAATCAATAATTAGTTAGATATATAAGGAAGTTTATACACGGAGACCAGAAAAATAAAACTGCTATGTTTCTTTATCTTGATAGAATGGAAGCAATACGTTATACATTTTTATAAAATTATATTGGTTCTTTAAACATTATTAAAAATGTTGTGATGTTTACTAACAAGTAACTCGTAAAAATGTTGTGACATAATCGCTTATGTTACTAAGAAAATGATCTATAGTTGGTCCGAGATGATGATCAGTAACACTAAATTAAAACATGACTCCTAAACATATAGAAACACATACGAAAGAGGGAGTGTTTAGTGACACCTAGGTATTAAGTAGTGATGTCCCTCTTCAAATGATTAGGAATTCAACTTTTATTATACAATATACAAATAGAAGCCGGTATGAAAAATAATGTCACGTGGTAGCACAAGAGTTGGTTGTGTGATAAATATAATCGTTTAATATATAACCTTTAGGTCTTAGACTTAAGACTTTTACCATATCGTTTCTCATTTTACAACTATTACGTTTTATTTACGATGCGTTAAAGCATTAAAATATTTATAAAAAAGAAATAAAAATATGAAGGGTATTACCGTCAACAAACTAGTAGTGGCACATTCGTTATTCCAGCGAAAACATAGGGACATATATGAATATATCCAGCACATCACAGGTGAGTGGGTGGTGTATCATGGTATAAATACCTGGCCTCGTTCCATTAACACTTCTCCGCTCTTCACATCTGAATCTATATCTCCGATTGCTTTCTCTCTCTTTTGATTTCCCCCAAATCTCGTCAAAATGGGAGAGGAGAAACCAAAGCCAATCGGCGGTGTGTGGCCGACGATTAAGCCGTTCGTCAACGGCGGAGCATCCGGTATGCTTGCTACATGTGTCATCCAACCCATTGATATGATCAAGGTTTGTTTCTAAACTTTCTATAGTGTAATATATGCATTTCAAGTTCTCAATACGATTAGTTTTTGAAAGTTTGTTAGATCTGTTCGTAAGATGTAGATTCGGCTCTCGGAGCTGTAATTTTGAGCTCCTTATTGATAGAAACTTGTAGGTTTTAGATCTTGTATTAGGTTTTCATTTATTACGTAGATGCTCCGTAATTTTGGTTTCCGAGTGAGAATAATTATCATTTTAGTTGCTGGAACGACCGATTTGTGCGTTGATGATAAGTTTTCAGCTGTTTTCAGCTTGGATCGGATGTATTTGGCGATGTGTTTGAGAAGGATTAATCGGAATCCTTTATGTTAATTATTAAACATGAATGGTGTACTTTTTTCCTGACTAGAGATGTTTGGTAATTTGATTGTAGCCTGGTGGACAATTTTGACCTATGTTTTATTGTATCTTCAGCTGGATCAAGTATTTCTTTGATTGGATTTTGTATAATGCTTAGTTTTATTTACATGGCATGATGTGCTATTTACAGGTGAGAATTCAGTTGGGTCAAGGATCTGCAGGCTCGGTGACAAAAACTATGCTTAAGAATGAAGGGATCGGCGCTTTTTATAAGGTTTGCCCTCTTTAAGGTCAATGTGTGTGTTGTTTTTGTTGATATGATCTTCAAGGTCAATTGCTAAACCTAATCTGAAGTATAGGTTGTAATGTTTTATGTAAATGAGTAAATTACCATTTCCTACTGCATTTTGACTCTGTATCACTGGAAGTGTGAGACATTATGTGGTGTAGAATGACTTTAGTGGTGTATCCTTGTTGATCTGATAATGTTTGAGGATGATATGGTGCTTAGATTGTAAAATGTTATTAGAGTGCCCACTATCCAACTGTGATAAAATGTCTAAAAGACAAGGTCATTGATCTGATGTTTAGATTGTATTGTTTGATGTAAATGACCACCATCCTACAGCAATTTGAGTATTTGACACTGGATCACCGGAAGTGTGAAACATACAAGATATAGAATGATTTTAGTGGTGTGTCTTTGTTGATCTGATGCTTAGCTTCTATTATGTTATTAAAAGGTCCACTATCCAACCATGATTCAAAGTTAACACACAAGTTCATTGGATATGTGAAACATATTGTGTATAGTAAGATCCCACAATGATATATTGTCTCAAAATTCAATAATTTTGTGCTGGTATGTACTTTTGATAGTCAGAAGTAGCATATCTGATTAGGGGGATATATGTTAAGGTTTTTCAGTTGAGATGCTTTACTTATAGGCTAATTGCTCTATATTATCACTACTAATATAACTATGCTGATTCTTGATTTTTTTCCTCTCATAAACTGTTAAATCTTACGGAAGCTTACAATTGTCTGTAGAACCATGGAAGCCTCAACCAGTCACTGAATTCTATTACTTTTTCACATGCCTGATTTTTATATTTTCTTAATCAGTGATGTTCTTTTTAGTTTTTCCGAAGTGTCTTTTTCATCCCCTCCTTATTTTTTGTTTCTTAATCATACCGTAGTATTACATTCATCATGCATTCGATGATGTTTTGATGATGTATTAAGTGTATTATTTTGAGCAGGGTCTATCCGCTGGATTGCTTAGGCAAGCTACATATACAACTGCAAGACTTGGTACATTCAGGTACTGCCATTAATGAACATACTGCTATACATATAATAATTGGATTAACCTAATTTCTCATGTAATTAATAATGTGAAATTTTAATTAATCAATAGGATTCTGACAAACAAAGCACTTGAGGCCAATGATGGAAAGCCCCTACCTTTATATCAGAAAGCTTTGTGTGGGCTAACAGCTGGAGCAATTGGAGCTTGTGTGGGAAGCCCTGCTGATTTGGCTCTGATTCGTATGCAGGCTGATGCAACATTACCTCTTGCCCAACGCCGTAATTACACAAATGCATTTCATGCATTGTATAGGATTACTGCAGATGAAGGTATATTGGCTCTCTGGAAAGGTGCGGGTCCCACAGTTGTTAGGGCTATGGCATTGAACATGGGAATGCTTGCCTCTTATGATCAAAGTGTGGAGTTCTTTAAGGATAACCTTGGTTTTGGTGAAGCTACTACAATCATAGGTAAGATTAAGCTGCATTTTTCTAATTTTAGAAAATTACACACTAGAAATTACTTTCACCTTTTCCTGATTTTAAAAAGCTGTTGACATGGCATATTATTTGTCATTTTAGTTATGGTGTTTTTAGATACATTTTGCAAAGTATCGTTTTTCAAACATGTAAATAAGTTTATGTTTTTACCTACGTAACGTTTTCCCCCCTTTTTGCATATGTGATGATCTGGCATAGCACAGTTGGCGCCACATCAACAAATTACATGTAAAACCAATGAGATTGGCATGCTAGATTATAAGCTGGTTTTCATTTTACACCTACTTTATTTTTGGTTGCTAAAATTAGGAAACCAGTGTAGAAATGTAATTTCTTATTAGTGTAGTCTGTCCTTCTAATTCCACTTCTTACATGATTCTTCTATCCTAGCAACATTTGATTCATCAATTGCTATAATCAACATTCACATATTACTTAAATATCTAAAATACCATTGAAGACGATATAAGGCAATCTCACGGACCTAATAATTTCTATCAAGATTTGGTGGCGATTGCTGCTGTTTTATGTAATCGATTTGGGTTTTTTTTTTTCTGGACTAAATTTTGATCCATTTTATTTGTGTTTTCTTTTTTCTTTTGCAGGGGCCAGTACTGTATCAGGGTTCTTCGCTGCTGCGTGCAGTTTGCCTTTTGATTATGTCAAAACTCAAATACAAAAAATGCAGCCTAATGCTGAGGGGAAATACCCGTACACAGGATCTATGGATTGTGCTATCAAAACCGTCAAGGCTGGTGGACCCTTCAAGTTGTATACAGGGTTTCCAGTATATTGTGTTAGGATCGCACCACATGTCATGGTACTCTCCCTCTCCCTCATACAGCACACACACCACCACCCATTTTAGGGGGTGTTTGGCATCTCATTTTGAAAGTTATTTCTTTGATTGTTTTATATCCAGATGCGAATAATCAATTTCTAGCGTTTAGGTTATTATCACAACTTCATATATTATGATATATTAGTATTAAAGTTTGAGTATGGTAAAGAAGCAGATTTGACTTCAGAAGTCAAAGGGTACATATTTATGATATGAATATACCTGTGACTGATGGATTTCTGCTTTCACAGATGACATGGATCTTCCTCAATCAAATTCAGAAACTGGAGAAGAAGGCTGGACTGTAGTTTTTCTTGCCAAAACATAAAAGACTGACGGTTGGTTTGAAGCATTCTATCAGAAATAATACATCGTGTTGTACGGATTTTGGTTGCCGCAATTAAAATTGTCAAAGTCGTATGAGTTATACATTTTTCAGATAAACAGTAGAATTGTTTAAAGCCATTTGAACTATGAATCTTGATGGCAGTTGGAGTTATTTTTGAGATACTAGCAGGAATCTTTGGTATGGATTGTACCATTTATGAATGAAGTCTTGATTTTAGAATCTTTGGTATGGATTGTACCATTTATGAATGAAGTCTTGATTTTAGAATGTTTTTTTTTTATCAGAAAAAATATGATTTGGAAATTTTGCCTGGGTTTAGATTTCATCATGGGTGTGCAGAGGAGAGATAAGTCAACATGTCAAAGCTAGACACTCATATGATGATAACAATGATCTGGATTAGATAAACGTCATATGTCTTTACTAATTACACGAAATGAAAATTGAGTCTAGTATGTTTGATAACTTCTTATCCAGTTTGGTCTGGCTTGATCACTAACTCTATTAGTGGTCAACATGTTTGTTTTGTTTCTTAACATCTAGTTAGTGGTTAACTTGTTTGTTTTGCTCCTTAACATCCGACCTAGTCCAAAATTCTGACCCACTCCTCATTTTTGTGCTGACCGAATCATCACTTTAAAAAGGTGTGACCGAGTCCGGTGCTCCTCTAAGCATCAAACACAGTCTAACTATGTTTTATATAACCTTGTTACGAGTCAGTCAAGCGGGCAGGAAGGGGTGTGGGTTCACTAAAATATATTCGAGCTATCAAGGATTATCATTAATAGACTCATGTTTATGGCGACTATGCAGTTGGATCATTTTGAAATGTTTTTATCATGATAAGAAATCGTGCATTTAAAGATGTGAAGTGGAGGAGAAATGGATGTTATAATTGATGTTTGGATAAGACAATTTTTTAAATTTCATTATTTTATATTAAAATGAAATGAAGAACGAAGCGTGTGAGGTTTTTTTTATCATCCTGACGTCAAGGTATTTTTCTGTATGATCTCTGCTGTAAAATTGTCACCATAATAGAGTTTAAGCACAAAGAGTGGGACGGACCGATGTGGTTCTTCTACAGCTAGAACATCTCAACGTCAAAAAATGAATCGAATACATTTTTTATCGTATAAACAAATTACATTTTTTTATCGTACAAACAAATTATTCTATGTAGTTTCTTACAAATTCAAACTCTTTTTCTAGTTTGGATGTAGAATATTACAACTTTGAAGGCATTTGATTGTATATCATATATTATAATCTTTTCAAATACTTGTTCTTATATTTGTCAGGTATCCGTTATTCAAAACGCATCGAGTATGTTGCATCGGATACACATGTTTTATGATATTTTGTGGTTGAAAATTACCCATTAAGATATCCATCACCTGAAAACGATCTTAAACTCCCTTCAGAACCGGTCTTTCATATCAAATACTTGCTCCACTTTATAACTTATTTATATATTTAGGTAAAAAAGTTCGGTGTCATATAACCCGTACTTTAAGTTACTTTAAACTAATATCACACCCAGATACCCATGCCAAATATTTCGTGATTTAGGTTTTTCGGTCAAGTTCGATTTTTTTTGTAAATCCTTAATACTACTTTACCAATAAGGTTGTTCAAAACGCTCGTAAAAAAGCTAGCTCGAAATCGGCTTGTTTGTAAACAAGCCGAGCCAAAGCCAAGGTTAGCTCGGGCGGTTCGACCTGTAAACGAGCTGAGCCAGAGCCAAGGTCAGCTCGGCTCATGGCGCGCTCATCTGGTTCGTATAAATTTTTATATATAATTAAAAATATAAAAAAAATATTAAAATATAACTATTGATGCACATTATGTCATTTGTACGACTCATCTCACCTCTCTCCAAAACCTAACTACCTTAAACCCCTAATTTCATTTTCAATTTACAGATCCATATTCCCAACTTCTGCTTCCCGCCTCCACAGTTCCTTTTTTAATTCCCACCTTTGCAGAACTCCATTTCCTCCCTTCAAGTATTTGTTTAGTAGTCTCCTTGATAACATTGTCAATCCATCTGTCATAATTGATCTACTTCTTCCGTTCTTCGATTATATCCACTCGCTTATCTTACTTTTATAAATATACTACTAGTTATTATTAGAATTTGGTTATGTGTAAAACTTTGTATTACGTAGTATAAGTTTTGTGGTTTATAAATTTTCCATTACGTTAAAAACATTAGGTTTTGTTTCTTATATCAATTTGTGTAAAAAAAATAAAAATGTAAATGAGCAGCTCGAGCTTTTGATGAGCTGAGCCCGAGCTCAACTTTTCGGCTCGTTGAAGTAAACGAGCCGGGCCGGCTCATCTCTGTATACGAGCCGAGCCTGAGCCCGTCCTAGCTCGGCTCGTTTACAACCCTACTTATTAGTAAGTGGTTATAAAATTTGAAGGTAGTCGAGTGTAAACTTCCAAAACCACAAGGCACAAAATCGTGAGACTTGACGACACACTAACAAGCCATAGACCACAAAAGGCGTGATCGAAGACCGGAAACAATAAAGACGAAAAAAGGAGTCGAGGATCGATTCGAGGATCCAGGCACCGCACTAAAACCCTGCAATTTTCATCGCTAAATTCGGAATCGTTCGTGCGTGATATCTTCTTCTCTGGATTAAGATGCGTGAATAATTCGCGGAATTCGCGCATTACAGATCTCTTCATCACTCGTAAGTTCTCTATTGCTAAACAGTTGTTAAGTTTTCCCGAATTTCTTCGCATTTTCATCCGATTAGAGCACGAGAATCACGTTTTGTAGTATTCTAATCTGTTCGATTGTTAAAAGATTGCTGTTCTCTTTCAATTTATTCTCGTATGGTTCGAAATTGAAAGTTTGAAACCCTCAGTAGCTGAAGTTTCGCTTTGAGTACTTCAATCATTGTATAAAATTGCTATTGAACTTGGCCAGCCAATAGCTTGATGCAATAAGGTAAAGTGTTATAACTTATAAATGTTTCGTAATTGATCATTAGGTATAGAATTGCTATTGAGCTTGGCTATTGTTATGTGTATGTTAATATTTATTTGGGGGTTTTGTCGGTAATCAAGGAGTTCTAGCTGTTGTTTTTCTATGTTTGATCTTCTGTTTTGATAAATGGATTACGGTATTGGATTATTAGTTCAATTGTGCTTGAATTGAATCAGGTTTGCCATTCTAGGGCTGGCTAGCCTTTGATTATGATCCCTCACAGATCATATCAGTGTTAAGCATATGTCTGATTTAATCTCTCTGTAGTGTTCTGTTTTATTCTATACATGAAATTCTTTTTGATCTAAACTACTAATACTGTCATTTGGATTTGATTTTGTTCTGTGTTTCAGTTTGATTGAATGAATTCACGTATGTGGCTTGCAGTATGCAATCTCTGGAATAGCACACAAAGTCTTGACCTGATTTGAATTTTCCGAGGGCCTTCAATTGCATTAGTGATGTGGACAAATGTCTTCAAAATTGTATGTATCTTCTTTTTTCTCTGTCTTCTACTCCTATATATATTAAGGTGGCTATTATTTATGGTGTACAACAATACACTGTTATGGACTTAATTGAAATAAAGTTATATTTGATTAATTACTAAGACATTGGATTTTCTTCCATTTTGAACATAGGTTTAGCTACCTGTTTGGAGAACTTAATGAATAATAAGTCTTTTTTCATATGCTTCAAGGGAAATAAATTAGATGGGGTGTACTGAATTGGAATTTTGTAAAGATTATGTAAAAACAAGTTATAAATTTATAATGATGACTGACTTACCCCTTTATTATTCATATGCTTCTTTATTTCATTCTCTTTGAATTTTTTGAAGGGCGGTCTACATCAAGTGTCATGGTTCCAGTTTCTCCCAAATGAATTTGACCCCAACCTATCCGATAGAAGGTTCTTGTAATCTATATTATGTTAAGCACCAATGTCTTATAATTTGGTCCTTTTATGTTTAAATTAGCAAAAGTCTTTATTTTTTTCTGAACATTTGAAGTGTTTTGGACAGTTTAAAGTCGAATCAGAAGGATACCGCTGCACAGTTGGTTCTTTCATCTCATCTGCAATTGCAAAAAGATGGGTTTCTGAGTACATGGAGTAATTCCTTTGTTGGGCCTTGGGATCCATCTCAGGGCCTACATAACCCTGGTCATTGTCCTCTTTTTATCACTCATTCAAGAATTAATCACCATATATATATCTCCAGTTCATTACTTAACTTGCTCTACAAAATTTGTAGATGAGAAAATCAAATTATGGCTTTTTATCCCGGGCCGCCATTTATCTGTTGTCGATAAGGCCAAAGCTGCTGTATCTAAACTAAGAGGTTAACTGATAACACTTATCTTTTTTACCAGCTTTTGCAGCTTTGAATCATTGTAATATATGTTTATAATGTGCTTGCAGGTTTTGCATCTGGAGTGTGGTTAGCACCTGGGGATTCTGAGGAGGTTGCTGCTGCACTTTCTCAAGCCTTAAGGAATTGTATCGAAAGGTTTCTCTTATGCTTATTCTACTATTCCTCTTTCAGATATAATTTTTGTAAACCAATTATTTAATAACCTTATGATTTTTTATTTAAATTGTTGTCAATAGAGCATTAGTGGGACTCTCATATATGAGATTCGGGGATGTATTCTCAAGATATCACCCATCTTCACAAGGAGAAGAACTATTCAGGTGGGGAAAATAATTTTGTAATGTTAACTATTTTACCTTTTATTATAGGGAAAAGTTCACACAATAGTAACTTAGTTTTTCAAGTGTTCAACTAAAGTCACTTAATGTTCTTTACTTCTTTTGTTCCTCTAAAGCCACTCAACTTTCATTAGGTCTTCTAATATTGTATAATTCTTCTATAGATGCTGCAATTTATTATAATAAAAGTGAGGCAAATGAAACATATATGAATCTTGGTTACTATTTGGTAAATAGTTTTCTCAAAATAACTTGAAATAGGAGGTAATAGTGAAGAAAACATTATCACTAAATAATAACCAAGTTTCATAATTCTTAATTCAAGTCAAATTAGATAAAAATAATCACTAAGTAGTAACCAATACTCATATATGTTTTATGATGCAGATAAGGTTGCAAGTTGGAAGATTTGAATTCAAATATATATATAATCATCCATCTTTTATTTTATCTGGCTTTATCTTTATTTTTTATGTTTAACTTTTTATTAGGTTATCTTTCATCTTTAAGTTTTTAGGTTCTATTATAAATATTATGTTTGGTGATTGAATGAAGATTGATTGTTATTAAATGTTTGTTCTTGAACCTTTGGTTCGATTTTGAGACTATGAATAATCAAGTGTTTTTGAGCTATGTGTTTGCTTATGTTCTTGCATCGTTTTATTTTAGCTCACACGATTTAAAAAAAATAGTATCGGTAAAAAAAATTATATAAGTTTGGAACACCTAATTAAAGTCGAGGCTTTAGAGGAACGCAAAACCTTAAGTGACTTTAGCGGGACACTTGATAAACTTGGTTAGGATTCTATAAAATATGTTACTATATCAAACCATGTTGACTATTTGACCTTTGTAGGAGAGGCCAGCCGGTGCTTGAGTTCATCTTCACTGCAACGGAAGAAGGAGTATTTGTGCATGTCATTTTATCGGCAAAGTTTGTCAACTTCATTCTTCTTTCTCTTTTGTCATCATTTGAGCTTTGAATTGCTATATGAATATGGTAAACTCACAAATCTTTTTGTCAGCAGGCATGTTAGGGCACTTTCAAATGGTGACATGGAGACGATATTAAAACGCACATCTAGTCATTCTAGTGTCAGACTTCCAGGTCATTTTATACGTCTTCGTTTTTTGTTACCAGTGCTTGGTTAAATCAGCAATGAGGTTGCTTGGATTTGCATTTTGGAAGTGATTATGTAGCATTGATTAATCAGTAATCCAAAAATTAGCTGCAATAAAACTGGTTTAGGAGATGGTGTTTGAAAGTGCTTTTGCTGCTTTACGTTGTAATAATCATTTTGATTGTGTTAGATTATGTACAAGAAGTAATAGATAAGATAATGGTGAACATACATGGTTTAACTTACGCTTATCTTTGATAATCAGTTTTGTTGCAGCTTGTATCGGGTTTGATCAGTTGGCCCTTAAATTAGATAATCATGAGCAGTACTTGATTACTCTTCAACACCAGGAAATGATTATTTCAACTTAATATAGTCACCATCATATTGCATATCCAAACACCCTATAAATGGATTATTTACTGAAACTATTAGCACAGAAGAAAATATGAGTTTGCAATTCTCTAGGCAAAGAGGGGCACCAATCTTGAAGTTGACTTCTACTCTAAATAACATCCTAGAAGTTTGAATTTTGCAGTCATTGTTTCACCTCATGGAATGCGAGGCAGAATTACTGGAATTTGTCCGGGTGATCTCGTGAAGCAATTATATTTCAGGTGGAGTTACCAACTTACCATTATTAGACTATTACCAACTATCATTTCATAAACTTTTATTTTTTTATAATTAAATGATAAAACACTCATGGCTTTTGCTTCTTCATGTTAACATTACCTTACAGTTCTGGGAAGCTTAAGGCTATAAATGGAATTGTAGGTCTTCCAAACCAGTTTTCTCAAAGTTCTGGCTGTCAATTGAGAGGCCAAAACTGTTATCTTGAAGTAACCCTAGGGTGTGAAAATGCTGAAAGTGAAAAATCAGTTCCACCAACTTCAAATATGAGTTCAAAGAATCATATATCTGAATCTCCTGGTGTCACAAAAGAAAATGAAAGAACATTTATTTATCCAGGCGAGGCAGTCCTTGTACCGCTTGTGCAAACATCATCCGCTAGATCATCTCTAAAAAGGTACCTCTTCCATCTCTATCTTCATCCTTTTTAATCTAATAAAAAGGAAGTTGCATTAAAATCTATACTTTTATGCACTGAAACACCAAAAATGGTGTAAAGTTTAGTATAAACCATCTTTAACCAAGCAATAAGATGGTGTAGTTTTTTTGGTGCAACACTATTCATCACCGCTTACACTAATTTGTTTTGAGCAGTGACACTATTCATTGCACCATAATTAACATATTTTTAAACATAAAAGGTAAAAATCAATCTCTGAAAGATGTGTTATGAAAACAACCTCACTGAGACATCTAATACAAGTACCATATTGAAATGGTTTTTTTTTTTTTTTTTTAATTTTTAATAATTAATCCTCAAAATGATTTGAGAAGTTGTATGTTCAAAATAATTTTTTTTTTTGTCTTGTAAATAGAGTTATTTAATTTGAACAAATTAATGTATAAATCTAAATTATATAAAAATTCATGTAAAAATTGTGTGCCTGCATTGGAGTTGAAATAAAATTGGTGTAAGCACATTCCAAGAATATAATATTTTTATGTAGATGTTTGGTACATACATTGGAGATGCTCTAATGAACACCATATTTCTTATCTTATAGATTCTGGCTTCAAAACTGGATGGGCCCATCATTATCTGGTTCATCATTCTCTATGCAATGGTAAGTTTTATTATTTTAAGAAATCTATATATTCGATTATATACTATGTATTATGGTAATTATGATTTGGTGTATCGCAGTGATGCTTTTGGTACCATGGATGGATCATGGCATGATAATGACATGCAGACTCACCATGGTTACAACAGTAGTGGGAATAGTAATAGCAGTAGCATTAGCACTAGTTCATCTAGTGATAGTGATTACAGAATGACTGGTGACCTTGAGGCCGATGCTGATTCTTGCATGAAGTCTGGTTTGACTTCCGCTGACAAAATGCATAGTGATGGGTCCAAACTGGTATGGGTATTTATGTAAATTAGTAAATTCATAAAGTAAAACTCAAAATTAGGTTGTAATTCATGTATATTTTGCAGGGTAGTAAACGATCCAGAACTGGAATAACCGAGTCATATGGTCAGGCTGGTGCAATCAATAATGCACACAATTCAATGGAAATCAACAATGACCAAAGTGGGTCCCAGTGGGACTGGGATGATGATGACAGAGGCATTGTCATGGATATCCAAGCACTTCTCTCTGAGTTTGGAGATTTTGGTGACTTTTTTGAAAATGATGTTTTGCCATTTGGGGAGGTAAGTAATTAAAAGATGGATTTTTTCACATTTAAGTTGTATTTTGTCTTAGGCATTTTATCGAACCCTTATTTGCTAAACGGTTTTGATGTTTTCCTATATGGCTAAAGCCGCCAGGGACCGAGGAATCACAGACACCCATGTTTTCTGCAACCGATGGTGGAGAGGCAAGTAGCAGCCCATTTACTGGGATGATTGATACCTCTGACCCAATGATTTTACCACTGGGGTTTTCATCATTTGAGAGTTTTAATCCACCATCAACGGTCGTAGAGGAATCAATAAGTAAAAATCAAGAAACTACAAAAGATGCTTTATCTTCTGGATCAATGAACTATAATCCACCAGCACCTCCTTCCACTGAATTTGATTATTTGATAAAAGCTGAAGCCTTAATGACGTTTGCTCCAGAATATGGGGCAGTTGAAACCCCGACAACCGATTTGTTATCATCTGTTATTAAAAGCCCGTATATCCCAAAATCCCGAACAGCAGAGAGTGCAAATTCAAGTACAAATAACTATATTTATTCTGCAATACCTCCCCACCATGATGTATCTGATGATAAACCAACCATTGGTGCAAATTCAAAAGACAAATACTTGCTTCAATCGAGGAAATATTACACTCATGTCGAAAGCGGAAAAAACGATAAAAAAGACGAAAAACCTTCATCCCGTGTCAATATTGTTGAAGATGTTGCACCATCAGCATTTTCAGGTTTTAATTCTTCAAGTACAGCTCTTAGGGAGTCTACCCGGAATAAGATAACAGAAAATTTTCTTATATCATCAAAAACGTCCATTGCAAATGAGCTTGAGTGCATTATGTTTCAAGCTTTTATGTGCAAAATAAGGCATACACTATTAACTCCCAGCGGCTCATTGCAAATGAGTCGGTTATCTGGAAGTAATGTTTTGTATCAAATGCATGGTGAACCAAACGTTTTACCAGATAATATATCTAACAAGTATGATATAAAGAAGAAGGAAACATTACCTGTCAGAATTGCGGGTGATTTAGATGGTGGGATGCTTGATGGGCCTCTGAATTCACCCGTTGGTGTTTGGCGAACTGTTGGTGTCATTAAAGGTTCAAAACCCATGACACTGGGTATGGAGCCATATGGTTCGTTACCTCATAATTCGTTTAATGAGGAAGGAATGTTGTCATATGGTCAAAGGCAGCCACTTTTGGAGCTTTTAGATGGAATGCCATTGCTTTTTCAACAAGCAACATCTCTTGTAGATGTGACATTAGATGCTGATTGTGGGGATGGGCCTTATGGTTGGCTGGCAATGCAGGAGCAGTGGCGGCGCGGGTTTTCATGTGGGCCCTCTTTGGTTCATGCAGGATGTGGTGGGGTTTTGGCGTCTTGTCATTCCCTTGATATTGCAGGTGTTGAGCTGGCAGATCCACTTTCGGCTGATGTAAGCTTTTGTACTTTTTTCTTTCTCTGTTAAAAGTTCTGATGTTATAATAATTGGTTCTGATTTGTGGATAAATAGATGCCATGTTTTGGTTAAATGATTATTTGGATTTTGAACAATCAGTTTTGTGTAACTAGTTTCACACGATTTCAAACAAAATTGATTATCTAAAGGTAAAATACATAATTACATATTGACCACTAATTTTAACCTAAGTTGAGACTCTCTTTTCACAAAAGTTCTCTCGTTCTTTCATAAAACTGTCATTTTTGGTCATTTTATTCACCACTCCCGTCCCAAAATAAGAGTAGACAAGAAAACGGAGAAAGCTGTTTCAGGAATGTATAGTTATAATAGATAAATGCTAGTTTTATCCTTTCGCAAGGCTCCGAATTTTAGAAATCTACAAATAATGCAGTTTTGTGATAGGTGTAACTAAGGGTAGAAATGAATGGGAAACTTGATAAATTATATGGGAAGTGGACATTCTTTTTGTGACAAACAAAAATAGAAAGGTGACAACTTTTTGGGGAGTTAGTAACGTCTTACAATCTTACATAATTAGAGTTTGCCAAACAGTCAACATTTGATAATATGATTATTACTTCAAATAGCAGATGCACATTCAGACATTGTCTTCTACTACAACTGAATAAATGACTATCTGATTTGAATTATCCAATATCAGATATTCACTTTTAGAACGCACATCCAGACACCCCCTAATGATCTGATCATCTGATTCTTCAAGTCATAATAATCAGTTTGAAATACTCATCCACAAGCCCCTCCTAGTAATTACATGTTGCTTACAAAAAATAAATATATCCTCCCCAATGTTGATGGTTGACTTGACTATTCCAAAGATGTATTCAACTACTTGGTGAATTTCTCATGTATAATCTATCTATAGTGAAAATAGTTTTAAGTTTTAATTCTTTATTTAGTATTAAGTATCCTTGATGTTGGGTTTTTTCAGGTGCATGCATCATATGCCATCACTTTGCTACAGTCCGACATTAAATCAGCCTTGAAATCGGCCTTTGGCACCTTTGATGGACCCTTGACTGTCAGTGATTGGTGCAAAGGGCGAAACGGTCAAACTGATGTATTTTCAGCTGAATCATCTGCAAGCATAAATGATTCTTCGATTGAACCACTAAGCCCATCTCAGTCTGCTGGTGGGTCCGCATCTTGTCTTAGCAAAGCTAACTCAAAAATAAAATAAAAGAAAATTCAATTCCATACTAGTTGCAACTAACTGATCATCTAAGAGTAAAATAACCACGTGACCCCCTTCTCTTCAACCTAATGCTTATGGCACACAGCTTTTACTTTTCATCTCACAAAAATGTTTATTTGGTCATTTCATCTATTGTTTTCTTTTAATAGTCTGAAAGCGCCAAACACTCAAACATCTAATCATCTGATTTTTTTTAATTTAATTTAACTTATTGGTTTTTTTTTTTTTTTTTTTTTTTTTTTGCGTAAAATGCAATTGTATCTAGTTCTGGTTATTCATATTTCAAAACTTGCATCCCAACACTCTTATGGACATTACTCAGCAATTTGGCATAATAAGATGCATATTTGTGACCCAGATGGTACTCGAGGGGATGACATAAGTGAGTCAGAGCAGCAACTAGGACTCAGACCCGCACTTCTTGTAATACCTGTTCCTGCTATTCTTGTTGGGTACGGCCTTAGTTATACTTTTTTCTTTTGGCTTTTAGCTCATAAGTTTGACAATGACAAATATTATTAAGGGATAAAGTTGTCGACAATCTAAATCTCAAAATGACGTATGCAACAGGTACCAGGATGACTGGCTAAAAACCTCAGCGACCTCTCTTCAGCACTGGGAAAAAGCGCCTTTTGAACCTTATGCTATGCAGAAACATGTTAGAAAAATCACTATTTTGCCCCTTTATGTTGACAAAAATTTTCAAGTTAAATCATCTTCTTATTATGATTGCAGATGAATTACTGTGTCGTTTGTCCTGATATCGATCCCCTTACCACTGCTGCTGCAGACTTTTTTCAACAACTAGAGACTGGTCAGTGTCATGAATAGATTATTTAGTTTTATGCTACAAAATTTAAATCATAACTTCCGTGTCATTTTTCTTTTAACTCCTTGCAGTATATGAGACATGCAAATTAGGAACTCATTCACCTCAAAATTTTGGGAACCAAACTGCTAAGGATTTGGGAAAATGGTCTTCTTCTGGTTTTGTTTTACTTGATTGCCCTCAATCAATGAAGATCGAAAGTGATAGTGCATCTTTAGTGGGATCAATTAGTGATTATTTTCTTTCTTTATCTAACGGATGGGATTTAACAAGTTTCTTGAAGTCACTCTCTAAGGTCTTGAAAGCCCTAAAACTGGGTTCCTGTTTTGCGCCCAACTCAAAAGAAGGAAAAAGCACTCCTTGTACAGTAAGTTGTGTGTTATTCTATACTTTATTGTAAAATAAGTGGGCAATTTTCAATAATTAGTAATCAATTTTTGTAACATTTTTTAAGAGGTTAACAAGTCGAGCTTCAATTTGGTTACAATGCTTTAAGTTTTTTTAGCAATTTGACCTACAACCTAAATTACTGTTGCAGATGCTTATGTGGTGTACTAACTATGTCAAATAGCTGACATGGCATCACGATAGAATAAAACTGATGATGTGGATGATTGGAATTCTGTAAAATAACAGAACACCACATCAGTTATTTTTTACACAATTTACATGCTGCTCCAACATATATAACCTGTAGTATGGGTTGCGAGTCAATTTTAAAAAAAAGTATTTACAGAACTGAAAGAAAATTGAAACTTAGTTACTATAATCACGGAAATTAACTGTTCTTACAATTTTTCGGTATTGTAATCAGGTAATTTATGTGGTGTGCCCATTTCCCGAGCCTGTTGCTGTTTTGAAAACCGTTGTTGAATCGTGTGTGGCTATTGGCTCAGTCATATTTCCATCATCAGATAAAGAAAGAAGAACCGCAATGCAGAATCAAGTTGGAAAGGCGTTAAGTTGCTCTACAGCTGTAGATGAAGCATCGACATCGAACGTTGTGACAATTTCAGGTTTTAGTATCCCTAAATTGGTGTTGCAAATCGTGACCGTTGATGCTATCTTTAGGGTCACAAGCCCGTCTCTTAACGAGCCTGTTATTCTCAAAGAGATTGCTTTCACAGTCTACAATAAAGCCCGAAGAATCTCTCGAGGGTCATCTGCTGATGCCATCTCGTCAGTTTCAGTATCTGGTCGATCTCAATCTCAATCTCATTCGAGTATGATGCAAATGAGTTCTCCGATGCTAGGAATGTGGAAAGATTCCATCGGCCCGCGAATGGGCCCAAGAGAGGGCGAACTTGATGCTAGTTTACGGTCCGGTGTGTGGGATAACTCATGGCAAATGTCACGGCCCGATAGACCTGGAGAATACTTTTTTCAAGATGAATTGAAATACATGTTTGAGCCGCTTTTCATTCTTGCAGAGCCTGGTTCGTCAGAACGTGGGGTATCACCGGAGTCTTTAAAGCTTTTAACTGATGACGGTACCAGTTCTGATACCGGGCTGGGCTCTCAAATGGATGGGTCTGATGATGGGTTTGGGTCGGGCCATCAGAAACAACCCCCAGGCCTGCATTGTTGCTATGGTTGGACTGAGGATTGGCGGTGGCTCGTTTGCGTATGGACTGATTCTAGAGGGGAATTGCTCGACAGCTGTACATTTCCGTTTGGTGGAATTAGTAGTAGACAAGATACAAAAGGATTGCAATTTCTTTTTGTCCAAATATTACAGCAAGGATGTCAGATACTGCAGGCATGCTCTTCAGATACAACCAACGCCAGGCCTCGTGATTTTGTTATCACAAGAATTGGCAGTTTTTTTGAGCTTGAATGCCAAGGTACAATCATTACTTTTTTTTACCATTTTTTTGAATTTGTTGTATTGGTTGATAATTTAATTTGATATGTAAGCAGAATGGCAGAAAGCTCTTTATTCGATTGGTGGTTCAGAGGTCAAAAAATGGTCATTGCAGCTTAGACGGTTGGTACCCGATGGGATTGCAGCTAGCAGCAATGGTGGCCCGTTACAACAGCAAGAAATGAGTATGATACAAGACAGGAATTTACAGTCTCATGCCAAAGGTTCAACCTTTATGAAGGGTGGGTTGGGTCAACCCTTGGGTAGAAAGCAGCTCTTAGGTAGTGGCGGCGGCGGCCATATTGCTATGGATAACTCAAAGGGTTTGCTTCAATGGGTGCAAAGCATCACTTTTGTATCGGTTTCTATTGACCATTCACTACAGTTAGTTTATCAAGCTGATTCATCTCCAGGTTAACTTTATTTTCCTTTATACCCTTTTTATCTAACAAAATTAATTTAAAAAAGTTTTTTTTTTGTTTTTTTTAGTATAGTATTGAGATGGCAAAATGGCTAGGTCCAATGGGTTGATAACATGCCTAAAACATGTAAAACTTTGTTAGGGCCGGGTCCGGTTGAATTGGCTGTATTATTGAGTCAGTTTGTTTATGTGGTTCTTATGCGTAAAATAATATATCGTACAGATTTGGGAGACTTTCAAATCTTTTTACCTGTTTTCTCAGTTAGAGATGAAACATAACCTTTGTTTTTTAAAAAGGTAAAAGATTAAAAGCTGATATTTTTAGTTAGAGCTGGCAAGATGGGCAGGCCTGATGGGTTGGATAACAAGTCCAAACGGGCTGTTATCATGACTGCAAAAATTATATTATTTGAATAAAGTGGGTTAGGAGTTTCTTATTGACCAAATAACCGATGCGCTTCTAGAGGCTTTTGATCCATTTGATAACCCCTTAGATAACTCACAATCCGAAATTCCGAATCGACCCATTCATAAGTATATGGGCTGTATTGCCATCTCTAATATCTTGGATTGGGCCTTTTTGTTTAAGATATTGATATACTTGCATGATCTTGTTGCAACAGGCACAACTCAAGGCAGTGGAGTAATGGGCCAATCTAGCTATGTTGAAGGATTCACACCCGTCAAATCTCTGGGGTCCGCATCCACATCGTATATATTTGTACCCTCCCCTAGCATGCGATTTCTCCCTCCAAACCCGCTCCAGCTTCCGACCTGCCTGACCTCAGAATCACAGCCACTGGCCCACCTCCTCCACAGCAAGGGCTCCGCCATTCCCATTTCCACAGGTTTCGTGGTCTCGAAAGCCGTGCCTTCAATGAGGAAAGACTCTAGAAGCAACTGCAAAGAAGAATGGCCTTCGGTTCTATCCGTTGGACTTTTTGACTATTACGGAAGTAATAATAACAGTAGTAATAGTAATACCAATAATGAAAAATCGAAAAGTGTTGGCAAACTGGGAATGGATAATCATTTGATTCTGGAACGCGTGGCTGCCGAGTTACACGCATTATCTTGGATGACCGTGAGCCCGGGATACTTAGAAAGACGAACGGCACTTCCGTTTCATTGTGATATGGTTCTCAGGCTTACAAGGCTTTTACATTTTGCTGACAAAGAATTATCTCAGCTTTCTGTTAAAACTGAACTTTAGAGACATTGTTACATGTGCAGAATTAGTTGTAAAATCCAACTAAATGCATCATTGTAGTTTTTTTGGTGATTAGGGACAATGCTTAGAAGGTGGGATAGTAATAGTCAGGTTTTTTTTTTTTTCTTTTTTTTTTTTTTTTTTGAAGATACATAGATGATGAATTTGGGTAGGGCTTGAATGTTTGTGTACAAAAACATGTAATGGAATTATTATTTAATATTTTGCATCTTGTAGTTGTAGGTAGCCATCCGCATAGATAAATCATTGAAAGTTTTAAACACTCCAGAGTGAAGCAAGTTTGGTTGGTTTGAGATTCTAACGGGTTTGGTTTTTACTGTTTGTTGCTTTTACCGTTCGAACTGAAAATGGCTATTTCATCTTTATTTTACGTCTCTCTCTATATAATCAGAGGTTCGTTATAGCTGGAGGTTCATTCGGGTGAGAATGAGTATAATTCTTTGAAGGAAATATTATGTATACTTTTAGGGTTTGCATTTTATCTATTTATAGTATTTTACAAATGATTTTCGTTGTGAGGTCACCAACCATCTGGAAAGCAACCCCTCTCCTCTCATTGGTCCTTGCTTTTCACATATTCATTTGAGGTTAGGTGTCCGTCTCTCATTGGTTGGAGGAGATACGATGGTCCTTCCTTTGATGATTCCATGATGTCACAACATGATAGAAATGAGGAACGCGCACAACGCTTAGGGGGAGTGCCTAAACTGGCCTAATTTCTATGTGTGTCAGGCCTACTTGATGTTCGAATAACCATACATCGTTAAATACCCTAGCTCGGAGTGCTCGAGTCTTTTGCTGGAGAGTATTTCGGACTCAATCTCATGACATTTGGGTGTTTTGACAGGCATTAAAGACATCTTTTTTAGAAGTGAGAGGTAACGTCACGTCGTGACGGTTTCTTTTCTTCTGCTAGCTGTGGGATTACCACCATTTTGTCTGTTGTGACGTTCCATACCCGGGCCCACCACACGCATTTCCTTGCATATATATATATATATATATGGTTGTAAATGTACCTTTTCATTTACCGACTTCTTTGAAATTTGAAATCTCTTCCTTTCTCTTTCGAGTCTTCATACTCTTTGCTTTTCCCGATCATGTCGTCAAGTTGTTCTCGTCGCAACCCAAAGAGGTCCCCTGCAGGGTCAGGTGTAGGTCGCTCATTGATTGCTTTGCGGGTCCCACTGAATTTTAAATTATTGGAATGAAGACTAGGGCATTGCCCACATGGCCCTCTCTAATTGGTGAAAAGCAGATATGGTTATGTCTTTGTAGATAATAGTCATTTTAGCAAAAAATTTGGTCAAAGGACGGTATTGATAATTTTCCCACAGATGTAGGTCGCTCATTGATTGCTTTGCGGGTCCTACTGAATTTTAAATTATTGGAATGAAAACTAGGGCATTGCCCACATGGCCCTCTCTAATTGGTGAAAAGCAGACATGGTTATGTCTTTGTAGATAATAGTCATTTTAGCAAAAATTTTGGTCAAAGGACGGTATTGATAATTTTCCCACATGGCCCTCTCTACTTGTGTATCATGAAATGATCATATGAGGTTGGGGTCGAAAGATATGACAACATGGGTGGGTGGGACAACATCACCCATGTGTGAGGAAAACCAACCACCCCTTTTTAGAAGGTGAAAAAGCCATGATTGACTCACTGTAGGCACATATTTGATCGAGTGGCCTTCTATCTCCATGTGCAATTCACATGATGCCAAAAGGTCATTTGTCCCTTACCTCCTTCCTTGTTCATACCTAGGGATTTTAAAATACACTTTTCCTGTCATGTCAAATACTATGATTAGGAAAAAACATATTTGGACTTTGATACTTGTCTCAATGGTCATCCGTTGATGATAGGATATCTAGTGGTTATAGGGTCGCAGGTTCGACCCTTGAGACATCCGGTTTTATCTTAGTTCGTGGTGGATTTTTCCAGGGACGGTTGAAACGGATGGTCTCGTTTATCCTTGAGACTCACGTTGTTAGCGTTTCGTGGGTGTTGTGGGTAACATGTTTGCTAGATGTAATCCCTAGGTAATCGAGCGTTGAGATGTTTGCTGTTAAAAGGAAAAAACATAGAAGTTTATTTAAACTAGTAAATATCTTTTTTTCCCCTCTTATTTAAGTGTCATTTGTCCCATACCTACTTCCTTGGGATTTTTGTTTGTTTAATACTTTAATTAGCATTTTATTTTATTTTGATGTGAATGATAATGATGGCAACATGCAAATCAAACTTTGCCAACATAAACATTCAATAGTGCCATTCTTTTCAAAAGTAAAAGATATCCCCTTTCTACTTTACAAATTCACAACCACATAATTGATGCAGCCAATTAGAAGTTTGAATTCTAAATTCACAAGCTACAATGTTCATATACCTTATGAAAAATGATTGTGGATGAATCATACATAGTTTTAAATATATGATTTAAGCATGTAACTCCTTTTAGATATGAAATACAAAATCTAAATAATGGATAGAGAAGCTAAAATAAATATACATTGGCAAACTTTTTTTTTGAACAGCTCATTGTTAAACAACCAAACACAACAAAACAGAAAGCCCCAAAATAGAACAAGACACCAAATTACATGTTGCAAGAACTCCAATCTAGCCACAAATCGGAACTAATTTTTGCCATATTCTTCACCCACAGCTGGTTTCAATTCTTGATATCCATCAAAAGACTAGGGATTGATTGGACTTTGTTGTTGAAAACCACCTTATTTTTTTCCTTCCAAATGCATTAACAACCCGTGAGAATAATAGCAATAATCAACTCCTTTCAATTTCATGAAAAACTCGTTGGTGTGATGTTTTGCGTTTACCAACTCAAATTAAAATATCGGTGTTGCTTTGTCGGAAATATGGCCATGAGTAATATGTTTTTGACAAATCACCTACGACATTTAGTGATAAACTAAGGCTACATGTAGTGGGCGCTAACCCCACCAATAGCACCCTAACACCGCTCCCAGGGGCGCTATGGGTAAAAAAATTTGTTGCCCAGGGCTGTTATGATTATAGTGCCTCATTTGTTTTCAAATTTAAAACTTAACTGTTGAAAAACGGTAAGTTTTGAATTATTTAATTATTTTTTCTTTTTCTCCTCTATAAAACCCACCCTTTTTACATTTTAACCACACAAACTGAAAAATTCTTCTACCCCTCTCTAAATCTTTGAAACTTTTCTATCAACAATGTCACAATAGTGAAACGTAGAGAAGAAGGACGAGTTAGTCATTTGTATGTTAAACGTTAAGGAGGAGATATGTGTGATTGATCCCGATTGTCCCCAAGTTGATGCTTACTGGGATCACGAAAAAGAAGTAAATGACGAGAGTCGCAAAGAAGAACAAATATATGATGAGGAGATGGGGTTTCAGGATGATCACGCTTCACCAAACCGTATAGTGGATGAGCTAGAAGCGAAATGGAAAATATTAGTTTCGGTTATTTTAAAGTTTGACGTTTTATACTCAAGACGGATGTTCAAGAATTTAATGTTGAATATGCATGATTATATGAAAGGCCGTTTGGCAAGTTAAACGTTTGGAACCTTTTAAATGAAACATATCCCCAATTAGTTTTTTTGTCTCGTTTTTGTTTTTTTGGGACAATCCATACATAATGGGTCGGAGAAACAGATTACAAATAGGCAACAAGGATATGGTGGGAACAATTTAATTTACCACGTAATTGTGGTAACGATTTTGTAGCGTCGTAAGAGATGAGTAGTAAGAAAACGGGCCACATAACGAAATAGTCGTTTTAACGATTCACGGATCTTATCGGTCTAATATGTTAAACCGTTTTTAAGAAACCAGATACATTAAAATTAAATATATATTAAAATGTAAAAAAAAATATGAAAATATATTAGTCAGCATTAAATTCATTCCTATGTCATTTAAATGATTTATATAGGGTGAATAATACTCATTAACTTAGATAAACATAATTTATTAAAAATTGATTACAAATGGCCATAATGATTTGATAAGAAAATTTAACAAAGATTGAACCTAAGCGTAACAAGTTAAAAAAATATATAATCACTTTCACTTATCAAACTAATAATAGGATTCAATTATGCAATAGAAAACAATTAAAATTTGATGATCAAACTTATTAAATGTGTATTTTCAACCACATAAACAATAATTAGCAAAATTTCATTCATAATGTGTATTAAAAAGACAAATAATACGAATGTGAATTTTCTTTTATCATAATTCATAAAAACTAGAAAAAACTAATCTTATTTTTTACCACTAGACCTACAAGACCCTACCAAAAGCTTCGGTTACTAGATGAAGACTTATGTTTGAAGATTTTAACAAGTCTTTGTAATTGTCTTATTGCTTTCCACCTAATCTTGATTGCCCCTCCATAACAGAATTTAAAATTCCTCAAAAAGAATAATAATGTGAGATTTGAAGTAGCCATCGAGTGGGAATGATATTCCCAACGCATAAGTTCGGAAAGCAACATATCGAATCAGGAACAAACGTATAGAGATTTGTTTTCCTTTTCCTTTGATGAGATAAAATAAACACAAAATTATTTTTTTTTACCTAATTACCTATTGATTCTAATTAAATTAACTTATTCGTAAAACACGAATTAAATAACAACGCGATTGATACAACATGATTACCATGAAGATCACTGAATTGAAGATTATGAATGCAGTAAACTCGAACAGAATTACAGATAGAAGATAATATATTACTAAATTCAATAGATCAAATTGAAAACCACGAAGATCACTATATCGAAGATTATAAATGCAGTAAACTCGAACAGAATTTACAGAGAGAGGATGATATAATACAGAATTTTAATAAGAAAGCGATTTATACAATTAACATGATTACCGAATTACTAGAAATAGATCTCAAATCCATAGATCAAATGCATATGAATGCAGTAAACTCGAGCAGAATTACATCAAATCCATAGATCAAATGCATATGAATGCAGTAAATTCGAGCAGAATTGCAGATAGAAAGACGATATACTACAGAATTCAATAAGCACGCGATTGATACAACTAACATGATTAGCGAATTATTAGAGTTACAGATCTCAAAACCGTAGATCAAATGCATAAGGATTAAAAATCACGAAACTAGAATTATGAATGCAGTAAACTGGAACAGAAATACAGAATTATAGATAGAAGATAGTATAATAATGAATCCGATCAATAAGAACACACATGATACAGTATGAATGTAGAGTTACTGTTTACATCATTAGTAATAATAAATCATCCAAAATCCATATATAGATCCAAATAATTAACATCACGAACTGAATTTTATTAACCTAGCAAGCTCAAACGGAAACATAGATAGAAGATCATACTCGAGTAGAAATCAATCAGAACAGGAAAGCGAAAACAAGCGCCGATAGAGATGCAGCAGCGGCGGGGACGAAGACGGTTGTAGCGTCGGACGTCGGCGCCGGCGCCGGAGCGTCTGCGGCGGAGACGGAGACGGAGGAGACGGCCATCAGCATGACGGCGATCACGGCGAAAAGGTTAATCATCTTCTTCATTGCCTCCATGAATGAGCTCTGCAAATTCGATTTGATTCGATTCAATTTCTCAACGGAGATATTGAGAGAGAGAATGAGAATGAAATTGAGAGAGAATGGAGAGTGGATTTTATAGAGGGGAAAATGAAAATGAAGGATTGTGAAGACATGGATACGTGTAAGTAATTGGAGGAGCTGCCCGCTGCCCGTTGATGGCTGCCCGTTTTCTTGTTGTGGAAGGGTAAATTTTAGAAATGGTTAAAAGATAGCTGTCATTGATGGTTAGTTGGTTACCAAAGTGTGTAATACACTTACACGAATATAAAGAAATCGGTTTGATAGCTATGTTTAATATTTATGGTTATTTTGATATTTAATAGCTATATTTTTAATACTTAATAGCTACCTTTTTAAATATTTTACATATAAAGAAATCGTATCATTATTTTAATACTTAATAGCTATGTTTAATATAGGCCCCTAAATATATTAGTTATATATACATTTTTAAATAACAAATCTACTCGTCTTTAACCAAACTAGGACTTGTCGGGCAATGATGGATGACTTGTTATCTTATGGTCACGAGTTCGAGTCTTTGAGCTAATAGGTTTTACACACGACCGCTTACGGAAGTAGTTTTATGTGGAACTATGCGAACTTACCGTTAGGCTTCCCAATTCAAGTTTAGGTTATGAACACAAGATCTTATGGTCTTAAGTCTTCTAAATACCATTAAGCTATAAGCTCGTTGATAAACACATTTATAATTGATAAACTATTCGACCAATACTAAAATGCCTTTAATTTAAAAAAGATTTTTTTGTGAAAGAGCCATAAGCAAACCAATTTTTTTAACAATTCTAAACTACTTGTTTGTTATAGAACATGAACTCATAACTTGGAAGAGACATCTATCAAACACCTAGATACTATTGAGCTAAAAGTCATTTCGTATCACCGAACCACTTCACAATATTCACAATATAATCACAAGTTTTAAAAAGTTAAGTGTGGTAATTAATCAAAGGACCAAGTTGATGGAGGTAATTAGAGAAAGAATTTTTTAATTAATCTAAACAAAGTAGTTTTAATTTTTTATTTTTTTATTTTTTTTGAACGGCAAAGATTCACACCTAATTTAAATTCATGACAGCCTCATATATAAATACCGAAAGGCTGGTGGATAGTAGTTAAATTTGTAATAAGATTTAAATTATGTATTATTCATTCTAAAAAAAGTTATACATGAACATGGAAAGATATAAAAAATCATTGACATACATAGATCGTTTTAGATTATTATTTTTTTAAACAGCAATTATTTTCTCTCTGTTTTTTCAATAACAAAAAATCTAAAATCTAGCAGTATCGTGCTAACCAATATAATACAATAAAATACAATTTGTGAGAACCAAAAAGCTTAATAGATTATATTATACAGGGATGATTACTTATTAGGTGATGTCAGCTTAATTAACTTCCATTATATATTTATATTTAATTATTATATAAAACATCTCGAAGATGTTGATTATTAGAAAATAATTTATATAAAGAGTGGGAACGTGATTGCATGTTCTAGTTTAATGGAATAATTGGCCATAGAAGTTTCTGTTTTTTGGACTCCACTGTCACTTTTTTCTAACTTGTGTTTTGGTGTTAGTGTGAATGTGTGATAGTCCAAATTAGACTTCTAGTTTATTTGATTTTGTGAGATTCTTTACATAAATAATTGCCTCATTTCTAGACTATTTCTTTACAAGTTCAAATTATTTAGTTCAGAGTGAATTACAAACTTTTTCGTTTAGATTTTTATACGTTTTGCAAACATTGTCCTTGAACTTTACTAATAACAATGAGCGTCTTTATATTATACAAACGTGTGTCCTTCGGTCACATTTTGTTCGTTAAACCAAAGGACATTCTGTTTAACTTTTATACAATATAAAGAACAATCGGTGTAAGGATTGTTAGGCTAAATGACACACAGTGAACGTTTGTATAACATAATTGACACTCAATGTTATTAGTGAAGTTTAAAGACAATTTTTACAAACATGCAAACCCAAAAGACAGTTTGTAATTCACTCTTTAGTTTAATTTGAATTTGATAGAAAAAAACAATAAATTCATTCACCTCGCCCCACACGAGTTTGATTTTTAAGCCACTCGATTAAATTTATGGTGTTGGTGTCATGTGAATTTAAGGTATCCTTTGAAATCTTAAGCCGGAAGCGAAAAATGTTCATATGATTAAAGAGGGGTCATGATCGAAAGATAACAACTTCTATTAAAAGTTCATATGATTGATTGATGAAAGATATCTATTGATTGTGACTTCTTGAAAAAATGTGTCTTGAGCTTATAATTTTATAATATGTTTTGCTTTCATTTTTTTTCTAAGAAGAATGAAAAAGAAAATTCAATACTAAAATAAAAGTATTTATCGTTCCAAATAAGTTTACCGGTTAGAAGTTTGTTAGAATGATATGAAGTTATTGTTTAAATCACACATTGAATATTTTCTACTGAACTCTGGTGAAAACTATACAGAAAGATTATATGTTACTATACGCTTAGTGGTATAATGTATAATATTATATAACACAACTTTTACGTACTATGCTTAAAACTTTAAGCGTTTAACTTCTAATTTTAACTTCGTTAATCAGTTTTTTTTTGTATTTTTATTTTCTTTATATAACGTTATAGCAATGCAACTATTTCGTAATTCCTGTGTACCATAGAGTCATCACCCCCTAGCCGTGATCAATGGGAATTTAAAAAAAAAAGGAATTGATCAATAGTGGTTATTTTGTGATTAACTCTAACTAAAAAGCAATGCCTCCATGTGGAAATATTATTTAATAAGTTTTTATAAATAAAATTTGGGATAAAATTAACAATTCAAACAGGTGGTATGATAGCTTAGAAGCTTGGCTTTCATAGCTGTCATGCAAGTTCAAGTTTAGTGAGATGTATTATTTTTATTTTCTGTACTTTTTATCTTTTAATTATTTTAATTTAGCTTTACTTTCAAGTTTAGAGTTTGGGATTTTAATTTTGCTAATGACCGGATCATATTTGAATTTATTTATTATTTTGTATATCTTGTTGTCACAACACATGGCGAGGTAATTAGGTAAACTGCTAGTTATAAAACAAAGTTAACTCCATCATTTTATCTAACTCTCTCTTCCAATTATTTTTCACAAGCTTATACACATATCTGTCATTTACCTATGTGTAAGTTTTTAGCATTCAGACACATATAAATTTTGTTAAAAGTAATTTAAAGTGAAGAGAAGAAAGAGTTAATTTTTTTTTTCTTCACAATGAGACTAGAATTCACACCTTAAACCTACAAGAATTAAAGTAACAGTAGCAAGAGCTCAAGAAAATCATTTAATGTGTTACATTTATAAACCAAAGTGTGTACGTAGTGCAAATATTAAATGATTTTGATTGATTGTAATCTCAATAATATTTAGATATCTCATTTTGGTTGTCTTATTTTGTTTCCATATAACATTGAAACAAACTTAAAATAAAACAATTTCTGTGATTAACGTCATCATACAAGTTATGTTTTGTTTTCTTTCTTTTTTTTAATGACCAACAATCAAACTTATCATACAAGCCATATAGATGCACGAAGTCACCATCCAACCCCAACGGCCTATTGTTATGCGTTTATATAAAAATAGAATTTAAACGTGTAACACGCTACACAACTACCCTTTTTGAATAGTAAAACTCATAGCTTGCTTGTTAATAGAAGAAAAAAGAACTTGTCTTGAGCTTGGTTAAGTATTTTGAGTTACGTCGAGCTGAAGATGTTGTTTATTTTATTTTTTATTAATTAAACCAATGTCAAGTTTTGCCAACATTTGAAACAAGCGTCGATCTTTTCTGCCACCTTGGACACTAAAAACTTAAGCGGCCCGTAATAAAATTTAGACGTCTAAAAAACACATTTATAAATCTTAAAGTTATAACATTACTATTCATGAGGAGTTGACTGACTCATGTCATTTTATATGAGTCATTTTATTTACTAATATAATTTTATGTGAAAACTAAGCCATGCTATACGAATTAACTTAAAAATAACTGTTACTAGACTCGGAATAATACGCGTGTAAAAACCTTGATACTATCTGTATGAGGTGTAGGTGTAAGGTTTAGTCACAATTGACAAAGCTATTGAAATTAAAATAGTGTTTCTTTTGGTTAATGACAGGTTAATGATTCAAGCCCCATAAAAAAATGTTGTGAAGTAATTTAGTCGTTCAAAAATAATTTATATACGGTCATAGAAGGCATGTCCAAATGGTCTTTTGAGTTCGATTTTTAGAGTCTTTAGGTTTTACCACTCAACCGTTCGTGAAAATAAGTTTTCACTATAACAGGCTCAGTTTATGAGCTTAGACTACCCTAATACTGTCTAAGTTTCACAAATGAAGATGCCTTTGATCATTGGGTTCCCTCAATAAACCGTGACTTTATTTATTAGCCGTTTATAAAAGAATGAAAAAGGTAATAGACATCTACACGGAATATATGTGGTTTGAACTTAAATATCGTAGTGGGATTATCCTATTCCGATTCCCATTCCCATTACCAAAGCAAAAAAAAAAAAGATGACCTCCTTGACTAGAGAAGACCTTTGTTTTTTACTTTTTAAAAGCTAAAAAATATACAATATTAATTATTATATTATTTTCCAGAACTGAGTAAACAATCTGAAACTGTAACCATATAATTTTATATTCTTCCACTTCAATAAACTCAATCAATAAGCAGAAACACGAATCACAAAATATAACTAAAAATATGATATCAATTATCACACACTGGAAAATATCAAAATAATTCACATCACAAACATAATAATTTCATAGATCTAGCGATCAATTACTCGAATAGAAGAATTACATATATATTAGATATTTAGATCTACCTCCTTCTCATTCATACTGCAACATAAATTAACTAGAACATGAAAGCGAAAACGGCGGCGGAGAAGGACGCGACGGCGGCGGAGGTGACGGCGGTGGCGGTGGCGTCAGACGTCGGAGCAGGTGCCGGAGCAGAAACGTCGGCGGCGGCGACGGCCATCATCATCGCCAGCATTATGGCGATAAGGCTCATCATCTTCATTGCTTCCATGAAAGCTGTAAGGATTTGAATCTTAAGGAAATTTTGAGAGAGAATCAAATGGGAAAAGGGGACAATTGGCAAAAGAAGGGTTTGGGGAATTGGGATTTTATAGAAGGGGTTTGTGGTAGTGAAGAGGAGGTGGTGGTCCTCCAATAAGAGAAGCATGAACTGCCCGCTGCCCGTTTTTTATGAACTGTACTTTTTTTCACCGCGGTTTAAAACTATATACATTGGTCAGAAAATAAATATATTGTTTTTGGAATAGGGTTGTTCAAAAAACTCGTAACTCGTGGCTTGCTTGGAAAAAACTCGAAATTAGCTTGTTCGAAATCAGCTCGATTATAAACGAGCTGAGCCAGCTCGGCTCGGTTTCTAAACGAGCCGAGCCCGAGCCAAGGTCAGCTCGGCTCGTGGCTCGCTCGCTCATTAGTTAGCTCGTTGGCTCGCTCGCTTGGCTCGTTTAAATTTAAGCTCCATTTTTATTATATATACATATATATAACAGAAAATTATGAGTTTATTATTTATAATATAATTTTTAAGTTAATTACTAAGTTTCCTATAGTATTTTACTTAATAAAATATTAAATTAAAATAAGATATAAAACTGATATAATATTTTTCAGTAAGAAATATTTGTTTTTATTGAAAAATAAATAAATAAACATCGAATTTTAAAATTTTCATTACGAGTATGTCAAAAATTATGTTTTTGTCATGTTATATATCAATATGTGTAAATAATATAAATTTTGAAAAATAAACTAACTGGCTCGACGAGCCGGCTCGGCTCGGCTCGACTTTTAACGAGCCGAACTTGAGCTCAATATTTTAGCTCGTTAAAATAAACGAGCTGGCTTGGCTCGGCTCGGTTTCTAAACGAGCCGAGCCCGAGCTTACCCTGGCTCGGCTCGACTCGGCTCGTTTACTGCCCTATTTTGGAAGAACTAGATGTGTAATTTAGCAAACCTTGATTTAAATATCCAATTATGATAAGTTGATAACTACTAAAGCAATTATCTGAATGGTAGGACAATACGTGTAATTTACTCGGTAGTTTTATGGAAATAATTTGAAGCTTATCGAATTCCAATTAGTAAAAGGGTAGCACAATGCTCTAGCCCAATTGGCTAGGGAGGTATCCAAGACATTATAAATGGAGGTCTTGTGTTCAAGTCCCACTTGTAACAAAAAATAAATAAATGGGGGTTACAGGTTGGGTAGGGGTTCTCACAGTGGAGTTTCCTGATGGAGGTTGGAGATGATCGGTGGTGGGTAATGCCCCCGTCAGTGATTCAAATTTGCCGTTCAAAAAAAAAGTAAAAGGGTAGCCGGGTAGGCTATTATTATTGATTATCGGGTGAGGATTCTTTTATGAAATGGGGTTTGTTTAAAAAGTGTGAGAATCAATGAAAATGTTTCGAATAGAATAAAAAACAAAAAAAACAATTATTAATCAATGACATTTTATAAAAAGTTCTTTAATTTTCCTGAATACATGACCTTTTCAAACTTTTGTTCGATTAGGAAAAGAAATTGTTTATAGATATCTTCTTAATTTCTTTAAAAGTAATTTGTTTATATGTAGTTTTAAATAAATAACTATTTATTAATTATAAAAACAAATCACGGATATTCAATGAAATTAGGAGCGAGAAACTAATAAAAAAAATACTCATTTTGATAAATAAAGTTTCAAATACACATATTTGCTAAATATTTCTTTTCAACTAAACCATTTTGAAAAAAAACTCTCGTCTCTATCACAATCACACCACACACATGAAGATGGGTATACATACCACTATACGTCTATACCCATAGGATATGGGTGGGAATTATTATTTTGTTTTTTAAAAAAATATTTTTATTATTTAAAAACATAATAAGTCGTTTACAAGTCTAGACCGATTACAAGACCAATAAGTATTTTTTTAAGCTCATAACTTTTTAATAAATCATTTATCATAAGACTAGACTAGACCGTTTAATATATAAATTATGTGAGAAAAATCAGATTTGACTATATATAGCTATATATATGATAGGGTAAGAAAAACTTTGAGACTCATCAAGAAAACGTGAGAAGAATCATACAAAATATCTTTGGATGATTATGAGAAATTTAGAAAACCACACATGTAAATATCATAGATATCTAGTAGAATGATCTAGATTAGTGTGGTTTACTTGCGTGTGTGTGTGTGTTTTTTCATATTGGATTAAGTGGTTTTTATAGACACGTCATCACGTGATTCCTTCTTACATTTTTAGACGAAAATGACAATGTATCAAAACATAATTCATGTATGTTATGTATATGTAATATATATATCTTTACATACACTATATACATGTAGTATAACTAGTAAAACCAGTAATTATTTTTTCGCTTTTTAAAAATGTAAAAAAGTTTAAAAATTAAAACTAATTAGAAAAGAATTTTTAGTTTTCTCACAAACAAAAAATAAAAGTTTTCTTATAAACATTACCTTTGACCTGATAGAAAATTCTAAATGCTTAATAAATGTATAAACTATTTGTTGAATTTTTTTTTCCTTGGGAGTAAAGAATATTGTAAAAAGTGGTGGAATAGATTATGGGCCAAAAGTTGGTTTCTTTCAAAGGTGAGACTTTCAATCAAGAAATAACGGCATAGATGCTTTATTTTTAGTCATTATTGTCTCTCTTTATGTTGATTACTTCATGTGGAATCACTTCTGTTTCATATTCACCAAGAGTCCACCTTGTTAGGTTTTGACACCAAATTAGTCACATTCTTATGATTAATAATGCATACACATGCTTACTTTACAACTCACATTCACTAATATTTTATGTTACCTTCTAGATTTGTAATATATTGGAGATGTCATGGTCTAATATGCATAGCGAAATCGGAGTTTTTCGTTAGACGGATCAAATATAAGTTGGGGCTAAATCGAGTTCGTATGAAACGACTAGATTAAAAATAATTATGTTAAAGCTTAATAACACTATAACTTACTAAGAAAAGTAATTCTTTTAAAGCCTGGTTGTATAAATTAAAGCTCATATATTATATATATAATATATACTATAAAAGTTATATCAACCTGTGTATTACACGAAATATCTTAAAAATAATATAATTAATAACTTTATAGATAATTATTATTATACTTTAAACATAAGTATAAACGTAAAAGTATAAAAAATAATGAAATATTTTAAATATACACCCGTGAAATAAGAAATAATAAATAATTAAAAATATAAATAACAAATAATAAAGATTTTAAAAATAAGAAAATTATATTTCTAAATAAGATATAATTGAAATCTTATTATAAATAGAGTTTTGATCCGCCGCGTATTGCGCGACTCAAAAAAAATATTGTATCTATTTTTCTACAAAAGAATGTGGCTTTTATTCTATATGTTGCCTAATTTTCCCACTAAATCTTTAATCATGCCACCAAAAGAATAACATTGGAATATGATACCAAGTTTGAAAATGAAATACTAAGAATCAAAAGTTCAAAACTAACACATATTGGGTGGTTAGATAAAAAAGAAGTTTAATTATAAACGAAGTAAAGTGAGGATCAAGGTTTAATTGTTTCATTAGTTTATTTTAACTAAATTAACTACAAATTTTAGTTGTTTTATGGACTATCATTTGTTAAACACTCCCATTTGTTCATTTTAAAGTTTAAAACTTAGTTTGTACATGAAAAAACCAAATGCTCAGATAAAATAATGACCTAGTACTACTTGCTAACAACTAGGGATGTCAATCGTGTCGGGTTGTGGGGTTGGCAAATTGATGGGTTATGATTCACTTAGTTATATATTTAACTCGATATAAAAAAGAAGAAATGTAAAGTATTAGAGAATATGTATTTAGAAATAAAGAAATAAAATTTGCGAAAGTAAAATTGATGAAAGAGGAAATTGAACGACTTTTAGAAGTTTATATAAGTTTGAGTATCAACATTTTTTATCTCCATAATATAAATACACATATAAAAAACCCTTAAACGGGTTAACATGTCGACTCACTTATTTAACGAGTTATGTACAAGTTGACCTATATTTTAACAAGGATGGGTTCGGGTTGACCTGTTTAAGAAAACGGGTCATATAGGCTAACCTTAAACCTATTTTTTCTTGTGTCGTGTTCGGGTTGTATCAGGAATTGCAACCCCTACTAACAACGCATAAGGAAACAAAAGAACTAAAAAAGCACGAACCGATGTGGTAGGAACATATCAATTCATGCATCCTTAAAAACGGCCTTACCCTGTATAACAAATCGAAAGCACCATGGTGGTCATCGTTCGGTTAATCAGGTGGCATGTGACCGGACAAAATGCCATGGGTGTTGCCAGTCACATCTTCCGATGGCATTTGGTTCTTCGGTCTTCCATCGCAATCCCTGGACAGGTTTCGGAGAAAATGGATTTAGTGGCAGTTTAAGAGCTGGTAGTGGCGGTTCAGGGGTGGGTGTGCGGTGTCATTCACCTTGGAGACGTAACTATCAACTGGACAGCAAAAGTGTTCAACCCTTGCAGCGATTCAACCCTCAAATTCGGGTTATACAAGGCGAGAAATATAAAGACTCCATGATAGCACCAGCCACCAACTATCAAAACTCAACATGAAATATGGTAAATATGGTAAAATTAGATGCAGATATATTTCCCATTTCAATATAATAAATAACACAAAAGTCAACATTTACATGAATAAAAAGGTAGGCAAAGCCACTAAACCTCCCTTCAAAACTGCACCTATGCCATTATCTAACTCAGCTTTCCTATCTCTTTTCCTATTCATTTACATCATAACATTCTACAACAGTCACCCTAAACCTTTCTCACAACCTCAAAAACTTCAACAACAATGGCACCACCTGAATGAAATGAAATACACAGTGAACAAACCTGGAGCCAGCATTTGGGCCTGCGAAAACCCAAGCCCGTGATGCGTGGGTCTGAAAACCCGAGCAGTTCAATTGTGAAAAACTGATCCAACCACATGACAGCAGGTTGCAAGTTATAAAGCCTCAAGGGTGATGGATGCTTTGGTGAATACAGAAAGAACAAAAGGGGCTTCTTCACCAGGGTGTATTGTTGTTGGTACTATTGTGTAACCTCTCGGGTCGGGATCCAAAACCATCTCACACGATATTTCCCGGGAATTTACGTAATCGGTCCCACCAACCGATTCATGTAAATAGATGTTATAAGCAGCACGACGCCCCCGTGTCTTGATTATCCTCATTCCAATGTGAAACATCATTGAATCATGACTAGATTGATAGTTTCTGAATCCAGCCGTCGTTCTCGAGAAACTCACCCCCTGAAAACCAACAAAGTTGCTTAACTGCCCGCTAATTGTTATTAGTATTCTAATGTGTTGGTTATAAACCAATACTTACCTGAGTCAAGGTTATGAACACATGTATGGGACATGATGCATCTGAACCAGTGGCTCGGATTCTGAACTGAGGGTTTTGGTGCCACGTGTCGTAATCCTGGCAGCCACCAGCGCTGTAACCTCGCCATTGGCAGTGGACCGAGTATTTCATCTCGGGTGGGTAGACCCGGCAAACGTATATTGAACGGAAATGAATCTGGAAATCTTGCCATGACATCCAGAATATACCGTCTTTTGCCTGTTGACAACACAGGTGTATTAATATTTAGATGTTATACCAATTTCGGCGAAAAACTTGCCAGAAACCTGTAAGTTGACAAAAATGCCCTAAACTTTATTTTTTTTAAAGGATAAAATGATAAATGATGACTAGGATGTTTAATACACACTATATCCTTCATCTTGAATTTAAAAAAAAAACACTTTGAAACTTTTTATTTGTCTTGTTAAATCTTTTAGGTAATGTTCATCATCCCACAGTTTTTTAGCCAGGATTGGCATAAAGCCATAATCAAACCAAAGTTGGTTGCCCTATGCATATATTATCACTCATAGATAGAGATATAAGGTTAGTGGATAAACATACCCGAGGGACATGCTTAAGTTTGTGTTTCATCCTGTCCGTCCATTCCGGTGATGAATCGGACCACGGGCCATTCCATTCCACCTCATTAGCCCACGGGTTTCGAATTTGAACAAGTTTATGTCCATCAACTTCCCGCACCTGTAGCAACGAGTAAGCATGGCCTTGAACAATCCCGCTTGAAGATATATGCACATCTGAACCCGATGGGCTTCCGGCACCTAATAAAAATCCTTCTTGTTTGAACCGTAACAATTGAGACCATAATCTCCCGCTAGCGAGATCAATCTGAGCCTGGGCACTTCTCATGTCAATCTCTTCGCCAGCACCACCCGTTAGGTCAACAAGTGCATCTTGGACTAGTCCGCCTTCTAGTGCCTCGTAAGACCCGTGAAGTTTGGCATACGCTTTTTCTAATAAAGAAACCCATAGCTCGTTCCCCTTTTTACTCGTGGCAAAAGCTGGCTTTCCCGGTGATTCACATGGAATCCAGTCATCAACCACCACCGGAACCCATTCACCCTTTTAAAAAAAGGATCATAACATTATTTAAGTACTAATATATCCAACTTGACCCTGTTGTTATTGATGCTTTGTACTATAAAACTTGCCTTTTGGTGTACCTAACTTTTAAACTTATCTTTTGTTGTATTTTGGGTACACTTTTTATATGTATCTTGATAAAATTATGTATTTTCACTTATGTACACATTTCCCTATATTAGTAAAACCAAGAAAACAGAGAAGCTGTACCTGAATGCAGAAACGGACTGTATAGATTCCCTCCTCGTTATATTCTGGTGTAATTATAACCTCTGATATTCGAGAAACCTCCGTTAGAACAGCAACCGCACTCAAAAACCAACAATCACCCAAGCGGCCCTGTTCAAGAGCAATCAAATAACTCAACATGAAATAATAATTACTATTATAATAATAATAATAAGAACGTATCAAAACACTTCTCGTTCATACCTGACAGACATCAGAAGGATTTGCATCACCCGAAGATAAGCACGGAGGAGAACCGAACTGGTTTTCAGCAACAATTTCAGTTGGCTTCGACCATTTAGATACAACTTGCAATCTAGAAGGGGGGTTATCGGGGTCCACAAACAACGAACGGTCACTTGGCGGGAACTCTTGGTCAGTAAAGTGTGCCTCTCCTTTGGCCAAGAGGTTTTCTTTAACCGCAAGTTCAACAGATAGCATTTGCTGAATGATCTCTTCATGAGTTTCCATTCTAGGTTTTCTCAATCGTCTTGCAAAAGAATCCACATCAACCACCATTCCTTCACGTTCTGATCTTCTTTTTCTCCCGCTTGAATATTGTCCGTCCCAATCATCTCGGTCGTATAAATCCACCTCCGCAGGATCACTGTCCCATTCATCAACCTACATGACAAAAAAACATGATTATTGGTAAATAGTGTAAAAGAGGTGAGTCAAGGGGTAAGAGGTGATAAAAAGTTAAAAACACTAACTCTAGGGGGTGAATCTGTCCATTGCCAATGGTCTTCAGGGAGATCAAACATATTGTACTCCAGGGAGCCCATGGCGGCAGGTAGAGCAGAAATTTCATCTTCTAATAAGCATCGTCCCCAGAGAAAAAGATCCATTATGTGCATTTTGGATTCAGATCCTTCACTGTCGGACCGCCCAAACGCATCCACATCAGTTGGTGGTCTGACACCAACCCAAACTTCGGTCCCCGACTCCCAAATGCCATTTTCCACACGTAACGGTAACCCTGTTTGGTATCCATCAAAAGTGCCATCTAAATAGCAAGCTGCCTCCCCTAAATCAGCATCAATGGTAACGGTAACCATATGCCACCTGCAAGTTAATGTAATTTGCCTCTTAACTTGTAACAGTTTGCAAATAATCTAAGGTTAAAACCATTAAATGGTAACCAAGTACGACTCCTGCCAATTAGGTCACTCCATCTTTTTAACTACTAAAACCTATCAGATTTCAATATTATTCTATCATAAATAAAATAGAGTAACTTAGTTAGAACTTGTTACAGTTGAGTGAAACCTGCCCAAAATAATAATTATAGGCACAATTTCATATATATCATCCAAGAAGTTTAAAATTTCATTTATACCCTTCTATCATATTATTGGTGTCATAGTAAACAAAATAAAAATCAGTACTTATAATAGCCTGTTTCACTGAATAAGTGAAGAAAACATTATGCGCTGAATACATTGTTTTCATATCCATTCAGTAAAACATGTCATAAGTAACTCGTTATATTTTACTTACTATAAAATGAGTATATGAGATGAGATATTTTTGGTTTTTTAAAAGGATAAATATGATATTATGAAATTTTCAACATTTAGAAGGATGTATATAAAATAATCCTTTTTAATAACTTGCATATAACTTACCTTCCATCAGCAATACACGCTGCACCAATATTCCACTCTTTTGAAATAGTACTTTGTCTGTCTCCTTTTGTTATAAGCCTAAGTCCCACTTGACCCGCTTCAATTCCTTGCTCAGAACCCGCAACAAGAATCTCCCAACACACTTGTTTTTGAAACTCGGTACCCAACAAACAAACAGGCCCAGACTCAGGCTGGATCATAACCGCCATCGAAAAACTAACCTTTTGGCAACGACAAATAGTCGGATCCAGCTGGCCACAATATCTACCACTTGTTACTGGTTCATCATCAAGAACACAGACCGCACCGGAGATGCCCGTCTGATAACCAAAACAATGAAATCAGAATCCAAACAAAAAATGATTGACTCATCCTAATGGAACTTAAATTAAATTAAATTGCCTGAAGGGCTCGGCGGGCTAACTGAGTGGTACGAATTCTTCGTGCAATACTTGAAATTCGTTCACGTGCAAAAGAATCATCAAGAACAGAATCCCCACCAACCGCCCTAACCGCCGCTGACATGGCGGCTGCTTCCCGACTTCCAGCATTTGGAATTGTTGATATGAGAGTAGCTTCTATTTCCTTCCATTTTCTTTCTTCCTTTTCTAAAAGAGCTTTTCTTCTCTCTTTACCCCTTCCTTCTTCTTCGCGTCTTTGCATCAATATTTCTTCTTCCATCACATTTTCTCTTATATAACTACACACATTTCAAAAGGAAAAAAAGAACGTGTCAGATGGATCAAGATTTTAAGTAAACCAAGCTCATTATGTGCCCTTACCTCTCTTGTATAATTTCAAACTGTCTACGGTCTTCCGGCATCCATTTCTTTATCTTTTTAGCACTTAGATCTGAAAATCCGATGCTATCAAGAAAGAGTCTTAAACGAACCTCATCCTGGCACAAATTTAAAAATGTTAAAATAAAGAACATTAATTTCTTAAAGTGTCACAAAAACATGAAAATGTCATATTATGGATCATGTTCACCTGTACACGCTCAGCTTTAGCAGTTAAACCTAGCAAAAGTAATAAATAACCACCGAACTTATCCCACATGTACACCCATTCTGTATCGATAGCTTCTTCTAAAGCTAAAATTCTTGCATGTGCACACATTTCTCTTCTATAACCGGCATCATTAGTTGAATCATGTTGACATAATATCCCGTGTTTTATTTTTCGAATAACCGATCCTGCAGCTAATTCTTCGTTTTTCAAACGATCTCTTAATTTCATGACATCAGCTCTGGGGAGCACGAAATTCCCAGCTCGATCACGTGTAACGGCAGGGTCCCCAACTAAAAGAGCAGCTGAGCTGGCAGATCTTTGAGGAGCAGAATAAGTTCCTGCTAGAGCATTTCTTGTCTGCATCAAGAATCAAAAAGTTATTTAAATAAATCCATGAGAGAAACCATATTCAGTATAGCAAACTTCAGTAATTAAATCTTATAATATACCTTGGTGGCAGATCGAGCAATTGCTTGGTTAATGGTGTCCTTACTGAGAAAATGTACAGCATCTTCCATCATCTGTTAATTAGAGTGAGAACTTCAGTTATAACTAGTAAGCAGAAAATGGAAGTCGAACAGTAACAACCTCGGTCAAAAGACAAACCTCAAGAGTCAAACATGGGCGAGAAACGGCAAACCCAAATGAGACAACAAGTGTAATTGCTGAAACCGCTGCTCCAGCGAATGGTGGATAAATCACTAAACTTGCAACAACCCCCCAGCCTTCAATGGCTAATGCAATCCCATAAAGGACAATGAAAGCTACACTGTTGATGAGAAGACAAAATTGAGGTACTAATTGTGCAATAAAAGAATAATTGATGGACTGTATTGAGGAGAAAAGCATTTTAAGAGGTGCAGATTTGAGATTCTGACAAACCTGACATTTTTCCCACAATCTGCGTGAGCATCGTACACATACACAGGTAGAACTCGTGGAGAATATACTACGATAGGAGGTGAAAGAAGCACCTATAAAATATTGTATTAAAAAACGAAAAGAGTAAGTTACTATTAAACGTACAGAAAATTCAAGATGAAAGTGTATATATCTTACAGTTAATGCTCTACCAGCCAGAAGAAATAAAAACGAAAAGTAACCAACTGAAGCTCCAGCGAAAAACTTTTCTGCAAATTTAATATAAGATTGCATCATGCGTCTTCTGTGAACCTTTATATAAAAAAAGTATAAAGAGAAGGTTTTTTATTTACCTTGATGCCATCCAACAAAAAATGCAGCAAGGGCCAACAGAAATGCAAGAAAAGAAACTACAAATGTCTGCATTCTGGTTAAGTAAAAGTTATTTGAAGCCCAGAAGTGAATGATACCGATAGCTAGGACTATGAGTAGGAGAAGTAAGAGAAATGATGCCCCGACCTGTTACCATTTAGAACAGATTCATATTAATATAGTGCAACTTGCATGAATCTGAAGGGTAAATGTGTAAATCTTGTAAAATTACCGTCCAGGGTTCCACTATGACTATAACAGCTGATATTGCACCAAGAAGAAGAAGAAGACCAATGATCATAAACACATAAGCACCTCGTGATAGCCTCCAATTATCATCCTTCCTGCAAGTCATTTTCCATGATTATAACAAATTATCAATACAAGAATATATATTTATGTATTTATACAGTGAATACGAGAGATCGTTTACCATTTAAGCAAACCAGAACAAAGCGATAACAAAGCCGGGATGCACACTAATGGAAGCAATGCAGCTAGAAAATCTTTTTGTTCTGGAACATCATCATCCCTAGAATTCACAACCTCCAGATACGATGCACCACAAAATGCAACCAGGACAACTGTAACGTAAATAAAGATATATAACCATTTCTTAGACATAAGGTATAGTACTAAACATTTGTTTAGCTTTTTGATGTTTTTATAATTATCATTATAATTACCTGAAAATATGGCTATGCATATAGCTGAAGAGAGAGAAAATCGGTATGTGGCGAACCATGATGCAATTGGTAACAGGCCTGTAACTATTAAAGCAATTACAGAAGCCATGGCCCAGCCCAGATAAACAGATGACGCGTATGGTGATTTGATATTGTTTTGACCGCCAGCCAAACTCTTGTAGCCCAAATCCTCTAAAGGTTTTGCAGAGACTATTGCACCAAGAGCTAATACTGATCCAACAAATATTGATATGCAGATCGAAAGAACAACTCCCTGACAACAGTTATGTAAATTTTATTATGTCTTTAATTATTGCAATCCAACAAGTTGATATACAACAGATTTTAGAAGATAACAAACCTCTTTCATCCAAAATGAGCGATAATTTCCGACTTGATTCCCATAATTATCCCTTGATACCCAAAAACGGTAGCCATTTCGTATCCAAATAGGAATTGCAACAGAAAGACATGCTACCATGAGCGGAACAGTCAAAGACAACCCCAGAAGAACAGATGACTTGCTGCACAAGGAACACGTACCATCAAAACTGATAACCATTAAAGGCAAAATCTTGGGGAGAAAAGTAAACAAGGAGAAAAGTAAACAACCGTACCTCAAAAAAGATAGAAGAAGACCAACAGAAGTGCTCAGTAGCCAAGCAATAAAACCATACTGAAAAATCACAACATATTTCAGTAAAATTTCAACCATAGAGTTGATGAATATCTAAAACTGCAGTTAAAAAAGTGGATTTCAAAAAATAACTATAATTATAATGTAAATGTACCTTTCGGGGTTTTGAAGTCATGACCATGTCTTCTGCTTGTAATGCCCGCAGGAACGCCATGATGGAACAAATAACAAGTGACAATAACAGCACCGCACACCCAAATTCAAACTGCACACATTTTGCAAATCAGGATTAAAAGTACAAAAATACCCCTAACTATTTTGGACTCCAAACATAAACATTTGACTAAACAAGAATTCGCTTCCTACCTGCTGGTGTGTTGCACCAATGACTTCAACTGTTCTCGGACGGAACTGGGCCACTATAACAGTTTCAACAATAAACACAAAACTAAAAAGAACCCAAGCCCGTTCAGGTGTACTAGCAATATGATGCAAAAGCAATCTACATATTCTTAACCATTTTTCCAACCCACGAAGCCTAAGTTCTTCAGATAACGAAATTTGGTTAGGCAAATCATTATCAACATCGCTAGAATCATTTATCATAATCTCATTATTATCACGATGATCTCTATCTGCATCCAAACTACTTCTTTGCAACAGTGCGAGTATCGTTGGATCCAACCCGTTTTCTTTCAACATAACCGCAAAATTTGGGTCTAAACCTTTATCTTGCAATAAATTAGTCAGCTCAATATCACCCGCCCGTGCCCTCCTTTTCAATAAAGACATAAATCTCGGGTCATTAATTTTTTCTTGAAACGCCTTGGCCAGATTTGAGTCAAGAACATGTTGGCTAGCCGAGTCGTTAGACTCGCACCCTATGCTCTCAAGCCCACTACTAGAACAAACCATCAACAAGCTATTTGGTTCAAAATTTCTATCCACGTGTGATGATGGGCCAACCACACCCTCTTGAATAACGGACCGACATGAACTGCTACATAGGGCTAAACTCGGTCTTCCGCTATCTAAACTTTTCTCACTATTAACCCCTTCCATGTGGACCCAGCTGTTCGGGTCACCCATGCAATGTGTACTGTTACCGAGGTGGCCCACTTCTGCACTACTACTTCGTTTGACACTTGACTCACACCCTTCTGATGAGCTTGATGAACTGTTTAGTTCTTTTCTTCTAAAACCCTCCCGTAAACGAATAACAGTGCTTTGTAAAGCATCTCTTCTTGCAGCTAACGGGTTTGTGATAGATAAATGACGGGTTACAGCTGCACCAAGTAAAACAGACCCCACAACTGCGTAACTAATGCAGTGCCCGAGATACCTATGAATAACCAAAAAAGAAACTGTTGATATTTATAAAAATTAAAAAGAAAGGATAATGCTTAATTATCTATGGGGGGAAGCAAACCAGTAATGAACTCCAAAGCAAATCAAGAAAACACGAGAAATGCCAGCAACAAAGAGAGCAATAACACGGCTTTGAAGAAGTTGAAAACCGTATAGACAGGCACCCATGTTCCAATCTAAGAAATTAAATTAAACGGTGTAAGAAAACATGAAACAGTCATCAGATATAATTAATAAGATATCGCTAGTTTAAACTTTAAAATATACCGAGAATTATTACGGCAGCTGATGTAATTGCCCCAAGCCAATTGGACTCCTTTGCTGTTAAACCGTATAATATAGAATACACAAGAAGTACAAGAAGTGACCCGAGATAGAGAAGCCCAAGGTGCGACACCCTGAAATAACCGTAAGTCTTAGAAAAAGAAATGTTACCACTTACTAACTTGTAAAAGTGTCATATTTCCTACAATAAAGTTTCATCTTCAAAAATAAAATGTATCTTTATTCTTTACTGCAAAAAGATACAACTCATTAAAAAGAGAAGGTGAATTTTTGGATGATATATAACAGTGATGGCAATTTCAAACAATGACTTGTGAATGCTTTGAGCATATTATGTTACGTAAGCTAAAAAAAACCTACAGTCTAAAGTCACCCAAAGTGTATTTTTAATTCACAAAATCTCCTAAATGACTTTTACTGAAAGAAATGTAATTACCATCAAAATAATATAAGTTTTGTAATCATAAATGGCATACTAATTGTCCATAAAAGCTTCAACTTTCTGGGCAAAATGGTTCTGGTCAACCTAACCCATACTGCAATTACATATTTTGACATGTTACCCAACCTGCCCATCATGCAACCTCTAATAAATATGGATACTTTGATAGGCAACCAGTTTCCTTCAAGCATTAAAGAGGGTGCATGCCTTCTTGACTGTCTAGGATATAAATCATTTGGATCAGGTGGCTCAGGTAAACATGCAACAGGCCCCACTTCAATACAGTCAGCATAAGCAAACTTATATGCACTTCGAACATACTCATCAACGTCCAAACCATTACCTGTTAAAATCACACCCAAAAATAAAAAGATAGAAAGTCAACAACTAATATTTAATAATATCAACTAAAATACAACCTACCATTAAACACCATTCTGCAAATAAAGAGCATATTGATTGCTAAAGCAATTGCTGACACCCCAAAGAAGAACCCAGAAGGTGAATACCGCTGCTGAGAAGTTGAGCCAGCTGTCACATAAACTGCACATAGTTCATATGCACAAAGCAGTGCAACCGCCAGAAGTAGAAGAACAGCAACCGCCCCTATTTAAGAAATAGTTTTTATATTAATTACTATTCATTTGTACCTTTTAGAAAGAAAAAAAAAAGGACAACAATAATAATAGTTTAAGCACAGCTTACTTGAACTCTGCCACTGTGTTCTCCACCAAAGCATGATTGAATAGAATGCTAAAAGCAGAGCTGTTCCAGCCATGATAACTGCTAGACCGATAATGTCTCGCCCCAAAATTAAAATTAACCAACTTCCCCATGTAATTAGAGCTACAATTGGAGATATGACAAATAGCCATGCACACAGGGACAGAAAACCACATAATACTCCCAGTTGAGGCCCTTGTAAGAAACTTGGCCATTTTCTGGCATAGATCCAACTGATTGAAGCAAAAAAGCAAAAAGGAAAAAGAAAGTGTCATATAATACCTAAACTGGTTGTGAATTTGTTGCATACAATGGTAAATATAAATGTCAAAAAAAGCAAACTGATGGCACTGGTTTGTAAGTTCCTATATAAGTAATGGCATCGGTGTATAAGCTCCAATATAAGTAATGGCATCGGTTTATAAGTTCCAATATAAAGTAATGACATCGGTTTATAACTTCAAATTTTGATTTTAAAAGCTCCGCGGCATTTTGATCCCTGAATCTGATGCGAGAGGAGCATGCATCACGTATGTGAGCCATTCTTTATTAGAAAAACGCTAAAAGATTTCTATAGACAATATTTCAACTAATTAACTTTTAAACACCAATATATAAGATGTTCTCGTCATCTCTAGTCAGATTTGTTCAAGTGGTGGTCTAATTTGTTCAATACTCTGACCCATTGCTAAATCAATGGTCAAAATTGTGATGATCGGATTTGAAAAATGCAGACCAATTGCAATTGATGGACTAGTATGTTCAAATACTGATTAACTGCATACGGCGCCGCATCACGCACCAGAGAGCATCAGCCGCATCACGTGTGCATTATGGAATCGTAAAGCATCAAGTGCAACGATGTATTATATCATCAACTCACATTTCACAAAGCAAGGGAAATGAAAATTTTGAAAGAACGAGATTTTGAGTCTTGTTATCTAAGAGAATCCTACAAATAATCTTATGGGGTCTTTTTCCTCTTAAGATTTAACCAGCTACCTAATGTCCATAACACCATAATCAATTATGTTAGACTAGTTACATAATTATCGTATACAGAAGGTATCGAAGTGTAACATTATTATCTATATGTAGTGCTCATGTGTAACCCTATTATCATAGTTCTCAATGGTGCACTCAAGTTGTAAAGGTTGAGCCTTGGGCCTAGGCACAAAGCGCTTAAAAAGCAAGGGCCCAAAATAAGCGAGACGCATAGCATAAACATGCCATTTGTAGGGGTTTAGACATGTTTTAGGCATATTTAAGGCTAGTTAGGTTGGTTAAAGGCCATTTTTGAATGTTTTAATACGAGTTTGGCCATAAATTACAGATTTTTGCTAGAATTTTAAGGATTTGGTTGCCATCTCGCCAAAACGCCTCGATGGCTGCAAGGCGTTTTGACGGAGCCTTGGGCGCCTTTGACAGCTTCCCCTATTATACTGTATACACACAATCAATACACAACCACTTCCTGGCATACTAATTGTACATAAAATCCCCTAATGTTTTTATTTTCTAAAATAGGAATTAAGCTCAGCATCAACAAATCTAACATATTTTTTTGATTTCCCCTAATAAAGAAATAATAAGCAAAGTAAGCTATTGCATTCCTCATTGCTTCAAATGAGAACCCTAAACCATAAAAATTCCTAGCAACAAAATGTAGTGAAGAACATACCTGTAAATTCGCCATGGCCGCCAATTAACAGCCCAAAGTATCGCAAAAGAAGCCGACCCCAAGACTGCGAAAAGGATTCCCGAAATTGTGCATGCCAAAATTAAATCCTTGTTATCCCCCGCCATGGCTCCTTTTCCCCTTTCCTCTCTATCCCTCAACTACACCACAAAATCAATACAACAAGACAAATTCTAGCCTAATTAAACAACCAATTATAATAAAAACATGAAAATTGACCTAATTGAAACGTATAGATGCTTTGAAACCAAAATTTTGTGCAATTTGTGCAATTGAAGCAGATACCTTACTTCACTAAGCTGATTTCAACTGCCAGCAGCATCGTCATAGCTTCCAATGCGCGAGAATCGCGAGAATCGCGTTGATTGAGTTCCTGAGAAACTAGGGTTTATGTTTAGCTTTTCAGCTAAAAAAATACCACTGTAATCACGAAACAAAATCGAGAACAAGTTAGGGTTTTCCAAAATGTAGCACGCAATATCACGTTCGTATTCTTCTTCTTGCTTTTGAAAATTGAAACCCTAATTCGATTCGTTAGAGCTCTTATTTACACACAGTTTCACACAGTGAAGAAAAATGGAAGACTTTCAGCGAAATTTGAGAGGAAGATAGTGGTTTTGTAAATAATGACAAAATAGAACCTCTTAACCGACGCGTGGAGTACACTGCCAATCAGGGACGAGTGGTGATTCTTGGGTGGGGTTTTTATTCGTTCGTGGGGGGTAGTGAAGGTAATCTGCGCGTGGGGAAGTACTATCGTGCAGACACCTTTGGTTTCTCTCTACCAAATTACTCGGGAAAAAACCCGGTTTTCGGGAGTTAGTGAAAAGGTGTTTGTTGAAAATCTATTAAGTTGAAAAGTAAAGGGACCCATAGGTAAATTTGTCAAAGTTGATGGTTGAAATTGGAGTTTAGGGTTTGAATGTCAATGAGGTGGGCCGAGCTCGCAAATTGTTTTTTTCGGAGAAGCCCATTGACAAGGAAATCGGTATGGGCCGATGATAGTGATTTGGTTTGGCTGTCACAACTCACAAGAAACAAATTCATAACTCACAAGGCTCACAAGAAACAAATTCATAACTCAAAAAATTTAAAAATTCCTCTACCACCATTTTATCACTATCGTTGCCACCACCACCGTCGCCGTCGTTTTAATCCTTTTCTGGATATTTTTTTAGATAAAGGATAAGGGTATAAATGTCATTTTACACTAATTTAACGAAAAAATCTAATGACAGTTAGCGTTAAGGACTAAATGTGTTAGAAATGTGCAAACATTCGGACTATAGCCGTAATTTTTGAAACCTATAGACGAAAGATAGAATTTGGGCAAACCACATGAACGATTCTCGTAATTTACGCTATATCATATTACAAACACTTATTCAGTCCGTGTAGTATACGTGTTACCAACCTAGTACTTAATATTTAATTATCTATAGTGTTATAAATATTTTGGATATGTAATTATGTATAAGAGTATGCACATGCATAAGATACATATATAATTGTCCCCCTCCCCCCCCTACGCGTTTGTTGGGGGGGGGGGGGTTTCCTCTTACGAGAGCCCAACAACGGGAGTGACTTGCTTTTCTCTCTTTTTTTTTTCATTTCCACCACTCAAACAACTACACCTCATTCACACTAACCTTCACAACATCACTAGCTAACGCACTACACACTTATTATCACCATATTATCACATTGTTCGTGGCATCTGGCGTTGGCATCCCGCGTGACATGTTTTTCAAACCACACCACTACATATGGCGTTAGATACGCCACTTAAATGGCCGTTCAAACATAAGGGTTAAAGTCATATCGACCTGAATCAACCCTAACTTAATTTAATAACCATCGATTGTTAAGTAGAAATTTTACCGTTATATACCGTTATTTTGGTTGTACGGTTGACGTCATACGTGCTAGACAATCCAAAATGAACATGGAAAGCAACAATTAATTTGTGGTGTATGTAACCTTTCGGGGTGTGACAGTTTAGAGGTAGTGTAAGACAATATATAGTTATATACCCTTGTGAACAAGAGAAAGGAAAACCACCGACTTTATATCTCATTTCTTTCCTTCTCATGGGCTTATTTTTCCATGTTTTTCGATTGGGAGGGCCGGGTACTGCGAGCCATGCCATCTGATATGAAGTCGTCTGTCTTCTTCTTTATGCCGCTTCATGTGTACGTGCGAGGTGGAAGCGCCACAGCAATGGGTGAGAGTCAACCCTTTTGGTCTTCCCCTTTCTACTTCGTTTCCGAAGTTCTCCTACTGCTTTCTCTCAAAACAGGTATTAGCTAGCTAATTGTTATATAAAAGAATTGTATGAGTATGTTGTTTGATGTTACTAATTAAACATTTTTGGTAGTTGATTATTAGCTCAACATAACACTACCTGGTGATCAACGCGTTAAGGGTGGACAGGGTGGTGTGGCTTCACTTCCTCCGGCTATACCGAGGCCTCCTGACTAATGCATTTCCACACCATATGTTTTCTGGCTTCTAAGTTAAGGTTTTGCGGCTATTGAAAGTCGATGGTTTTGCGTGTCACGGCTTGAAACCTCCGCCCCTTCCACCTTAGGGTTTGTTTGATGTAATATAGTTTATGGTTAACCAAACATGATAATAAAATGATAATAATTAATTTTATTCTCTTATTCATTTTAGTATCTCCTACTAAACAAACCCTTAAAGTTATATATATGTAGTACTTAATATTCCTTTTTTATTTGTTATCATAGGTTTTTTGTTTCTTTTATCATTTAAGTTTAACTATCCATCCTTGAAGGGCGGGTGACTAAACATATTAGATACACGTATCATTTGTTGCAGTGTGTTTTTTCATTACGTTTATGATTTTCAAAATCGAGTTGGCTCAAGATCGTACATTCCTTTTTTGCTTATCTAACCTAGTTATTATTATTTAAGATTTGTACAATCATTAGACGACCATACATTTTCACATCGAGAGTCTCTATACTACAAATCAAGAGAAGAGACCTCGTTATTTATCATACAAATGTCGTATGACACGACATCACACACATATTGTTACTTTGAGAGTCTCTAGACAAGCTAAGAGACCTCGTTATTTATCACACAAAGACACACATGCATTGTTACATCAAGAGTCTCGATGAGCGACACACACAATCAAAGAGACCCCGATATATGCATGCAGATGCAATCACTAGTTACCAGTGTTGGGAAAGTCGGGCTAGGCCGCCTAGGCGCTAGTCGCCGGTTTATAGAGGAAATTTACATTCCTCGGTGAAATTAGGCGTTAGGCGGTCTAGGCGGATTTAGGCGGGGTTAGGCGGATTTAGGCGGGGTTAGGCGGTAGTCGGTAGGCGGATTTAGGCGGGGTTAGGCGGATTTAGGCGCTGTTAGGCGTTTGACCCGAAAATTGACCCGAAAATTAACCCGTAATTTGACCCGAAAATAGACCCGAAAATAACCCTAAATTTTAGGGAATGTATTTATTTGAACTTTGAAGTTGATGACTTTGAATTTTAAACTATGTTTCTAGGAACTTTGAGCAATTTTAGGGAATATATTTATTAATTTTTGAAATATATATATATAAATCTTAAAAATTTCTAAAAATTTCAAAACCGACTAATTCCGATTAATCCCGATTAATCCCGATTAATCCCTAGGCTCTACCCGACCGCCTAGCTACCGCCTAGCGCTTTCTACAACATTGCTAGTTACACATATCTATATTCTTCCTAATTAATCATTGCTTAGAGGATTCAAAATGAAAGTTGTAGGAGTTGATTCCCGTGAAAATTCCATCATCCTTGATAGCGGTAACTGTCTCACCGCTTAAAAGAAGATCAGTTTGCGTGTAGGAGAAAGGCACATCGCAAGCAGCCTTTGTAGACGTGAGCGTCACCTTGAGTGTAGTTAATGGCGGCACCACGACAGTGTGAGTCAATTCTTTCGTGGTCTCTGTTGTTTCAGTCACTCCCCATTCATAGGTTCCGTGGAGTTCAGGTGACAACTAAACTGCACCATTTACAATCTTTGGAACCTTAAAAACATCAAAGCTCGTCTTTACAATACCAGGCGTTAATGAGATACTGTTAGACCAACTAGTGGTTCTGGAGTCAGTTGGCATAAAACTTATGGTGAATGTGACTTCTTTCTTCGAGTTGGGATTTGTTGTAAAAGTATGCCAACTTCTTGGATTTCCTCCTTGTAAATCCTGGAGTGGGGGAGCCGGTATTCGAGTTGTGATATGTTTCTTTGCCAGACGCGCTCTTCAACGATCAACCTTGCCTCTTTTTTAGCTCTTGGATATCCGGCATTTAAACAGTCTGTTTTCCCATCTCTGGTAAGTCACACCTCAGAAGTTGTTGTTGGCCATATTACGGATAGCAAAGACATTCTCACTTATTTTGACGAATGAAAACATGATGTCAGTTGTCTCATTAACCTTTGTTTTTTCAGTTCATTCAATTCCTCTTAATTTCCTCTTAATTTGTAACTGATTTTCGTTTTCTACTCGATAAAAAATCAAGTATTTGGTTCCAATTTCGTGATAAATTTCTTCCATTATTTACAACAAACCCCATCCCTTATATATACACACATATATACCATTGAGCAAAGTGTGCATCGTGGATTGTTCACACACTATAGATCTTTTGGATAAAAGAAGATAATTGAAGGTGGGACTAAAAGATTCATTTGTTAGTGTTATGAAATAGTGTTTAAGTCAACGGGTCAACGTTTATCAACAGCTTAGTGGGTTAATATTTTGTTAACTCTCGGGGTACAATAGTTTAGATACATGTTATCAGTGTTACTAAAGTTGAAGGGCTGAATGTGTCTTATTACATTCTTCAAGGGGTGAATATGGAAGTTGTTTGTTAGCGGTGGTTTGAACAGAATAAGAGCTCCGATCACAGCTCGTTTTGGGCATTCTTCTTGTTTCCTTTCTTGTAAAAATTCCTTTTGTACTCTTGTAAGATTCTTGATCGATATCAATAATAAGCTGTTGATTTCTTCATTGATTGTGTTGTTCTTCGTTCATCACTCGAATTCGGTTTCATTTTATAACAAGTGGTATCAGAGCCTGGTTTGGGGCTCGAATTCAATCAAGTGAGGGATTGAAGGTTCGTCAAGGTTGAGATGGTGACAACGAAGTATGAGATCGATAAATTTGACGCAAGAATGATTTTAGTCTTTGGAGAGTGAAGATGCGTGCATTTCTAGTTTACCAGGGGGTAGCCGATGCTTTACGGGGTGAACCAGGTAGGCCAGAGGGGGTGGAGGATTCCGAGTGGAAGGAAACTCTTGATAAGGCGCACAGCTCCATTATTCTTTGTCTCGGTGATCGAGTTCTTCGTGAGGTCTCAAAAGAAACAACAGCGGCAGGTATTTGGTCCAAATTAGAGTCCCTTTACATGACAAAGTCTCTTGCTAATAGGCTTTATCTAAAGAAGAAGTTGTATACATTCAAAATGGCATTAGGAAAGAGTCTTGAGAGTCATACTGATGAATTTAACAAACTTATTCTTGATCTTGAGAATATTGACATTGAGATAGATGATGAAGATCAAGCTATCTTGCTGTTAACATCATTACCTGATGCATATGAAAATTTTGTTGATACTATGATATATGGAAGAGATGATTTGTCTATGTCTGATGTACTGGCTGCTCTAAACACTAGAGAGTTAAGCAAAAAGATAGAACATTATGAGGAAACAGGTGAGGGACTTGTTGTAAGAGGAAGATCAGACCAGAGGTCTTTTAAGCCTAAGATGTCAAGCAAATCTAAGTCAAAGTTCAAAAGGAAATGTTTCATCTGTGGTTCAGAAAAGCATTTAAAGAGAGAATGTCCAGAAAGGGATAAGAAGAAGAAGTATGACAACAACTCTAGGGGTACAAGTTCTAAGTCCTATGGTAATCCCAGTAATGATGATTGCACTGATGGGTATGAAAGTGCTGAGGTCTTAGCAGTCACACAAGAAAGTTATAAAGATGTTTGGATCATGGACTCTGGGTGCTCCTATCACATGAGTCCAAATAGAGCACTGTTCAAAAGTTTAAAGATGGAGAATCTTGGTGAAGTCAAGTTAGGGGATGATAGACCTCAGGTTATTAAAGGGCATGGTAATGTAATGTTGAGGCTCATTAATGGTACAGAGGTGGAATTGACCAATGTGAGATACATTCCTGGGTTGGCCAAGAACCTAATATCTCTAGGTACATTTGAGAGTGCTGGGTATAGTGTGAGCTTGAAAGGAGGCAAAGCAAAGGTTATAAAAGGATCCATGGTTATCTTAACTGGTACCAGAAGAGGGAACAATATCTATGTTCTTGATAGTGTTTCAGGGCAGAATGATGAGGCTGCTGCAGTTGAAGATAAGGCTTTAGGCCAAGCATTGTTGTGGCACAGGAGGCTAGGGCATATGAGTCATCAGGGAATGGGAGAATTAAAGAAGCAAGAGACCATAGTTGGGTTACAAGATTGTGATTTTGGGTTTTGTGAAGACTGCATCATGGGAAAGACTCATAGAGTGAAATTTAGTAAGGGACATCATACATCCACTAAAGTTCTTGAATATGTGCATGCAGACTTGTGGGGACCTGCACCAGTTGCTTCACTAGGTGGAGCATTGTATTTCTTGTCCATAATTGATGATTATACAAGGAGGGTATGGGTATATAGCTTGAAGCACAAGTCTGATGCATTTGGTAAGTTCAAAGAATGGAAGACTCTAGTTGAATCACAAAAGGAAACCAAGGTTAAGAAACTTAGAACTGATAATGGGTTGGAATTTTGTAGTGGAGAGTTTAATAATTACTGCAAAAGTCATGGTATTTCAAGGCATCTAACCATACCAGGTACACCACAACAGAATGGTTTGGTTGAACGTATGAACAGGACTATTATGGAGAAAGTATGTGACGCCCACTCCCAGACTTGGCACTAGGAGGGGTCACTCATCGGATTTACTCATGAACACGTGGCACAACAGAGATAAGCAGCGGAAAATTTAAAACTTTTATTTATAATAAAGCCAAGTACGTAAAGTAACTGAGATAATTTACAATCTATCTATATAGCGACTAACTATATCCGTCTTTATTTATCTACAACTAGCCAGCACTTCCAACCGCTTCTCTAATAGCTTGCCCGATCAGTCTCTTATCACGAGGGCTCCGCCCCTGCTTCCAGACGTCTCTCCTAAACCTGACATACATATGGTTTTGGGAAAAGGTCAGCTTACGCTGGTGAGTTCTACATTTAAAAACATTACCTCGATCGTGAGGTTAAAACCTTTGAACCTGCAAAATCCCTTTTTACAACATTTATCAAGTATAACATATAACAAGTCATACATAACATAACATCATAACCATACACGTTTCTCTAGAAAACATCTACCTCCATAACCTTTAACTCCTATGACCTGAATTCCCTACACCTCTATACCTTCTGGTCTCGAATACTGCTCAGGTGACTTTATCGGAAGCCCCCAACCTCAGTACCGACAACCATTTCGTTTCTTCTATACCTTCCCGGTCTCGAAGACTGCTCAGGTGACTTCATCTGGAAGCACCCAACCATTCAGCAACGACAACCGTTCTACATTCCGTTCTTCCAGTTTCGAATACCGCTCAGGTGACTTCGTCTGGAAGCCCCCAACCTCAGTATCGACCTCTGTTCACGTAACCTTAACTCTTTAGACGTTCCATTCTATCGAACATCTCTTTAACCACCACAGTACTACTACCCGCCCCTAGTTAGATATTCAAATGACTCAGGTGTGCTAATAAACATGATAATGTACTCATATACTGCAACAAGTGAACATCCCCCAATTTACCTAGGTGTATGTATACAGGATGTACCAGCGGCGTATCCTCCACACTTTCAATATACCGGGTAACTATACTACCATGCTTGTATACAGGATGTACCAGCGGCGTATCCACCACATAATAATATAGCAAATGCACCACCTGTTCTCATATAATCATACATTCTCACTTGTGCGTTTATTAACAAACCCTTATCATTTGGATACCTAGTTTCAAAGCAAATATAGCACATAACCCTAATAAACATTTCATATGCATTATTCTATCATAACCATTTCATATGTATTACTAACACGTATATACATTCATAAGTACCTTCACATATCATTTCAACAGTTCATCATTTCATCAATTTATCAGTTTAAGATAACCAAACTCTCATATAAAAGCATTTTAAATATTTTCCAAAACATGATGATACATGAATCATTTGATAATTATATACGTGTATTAATAGTTAACTGGAAAGAAAAAGGACTAAAAATGTAATTATTGTAAAGTTATAAACGTATATGGATATTATACGTATCTGTAATTATTATATCCCGAGGCTTAGAATATGGTAAAAATATATCCATCTCATATTTTACTTTCTTTAACGTTTAGCACCTCCGTTTATGCATATTTTATCATTTTGGCCATCAAACACGTATTTCTAACACATGCAACTTATCTAAAGCATAGCCTTACAATATTTATCAATTAAGCTCACGTATTTATAATATAAACACGTATTTACTATGTATATCATGTATCTGTGAAAATTGGGGTGTTACAAAGTAAGGTGCATGTTGCATTCTTCGGGTTTACCAAAGAATTTTTGGGCTGAAGCAGTCTCTACTGCTGTATATCTCATCAATAGGTCACCATCATCTGCAATTGAGATGATGGTGCCTATGGAAAAATGGTCTGGAGTTCAGGTGAAGTATGATAATTTGAGAGTTTTTGGTTGTGTGGCCTATTCTCATATAAGCCAAGGTAAACTAGAGCCAAGAGCTCAAAAGTGTATCATGCTTGGATATCCAGAGGGTGTTAAGGGATATAGATTATGGTGTCTGAATAAAGGTACTCCTAAGATAATCCTGAGCAGAAGTGTGGTGTTTAAGGAAGATACTTTGTATAAGGATATTACTGCAAAAAGGGATACTAATGTTGAGACAGGTCATGAAGTATTTGTTGAGGTGGAGCCTGAAGTAAGGTTAAAAGAACCAAATGGTGTGGATACTGATGAACAGGTGGAGCCTGATCCCAACAACCCAGATGGGTCATCAACTAGCTATAGCATAGCTAGAAACAGGGAAAGGAGACTTATTTTTAAACCTGCTAGATTTAGAACTAGTGATGATGTATCTGATGATGTATCTGCTTTTGTTTTTAATGTTGCAGAAGAAGAGAATTCCAGTGATCCTATCTCATTTGAAGCTGCTATGAATTCAGATGATAGAGACAAATGGGTGAAAGCCATGGATGATGAAATGGAGTCCCTACATAAAAATGGCACCTGGAAATTAGTAGAGAGGCCAAAGGGTCAGAAGTTAGTATCTTGTAAATGGTTATACAAAGTTAAAGAAGGTCTTCCTGGAGAGATGCCTAGATATAAAGCAAGATTAGTGGCCAAGGGCTTTACTCAAAAGGCAGGTATTGATTATCATGAAATTTTCTCCCCTGTGGTCAAACATACCTCAATAAGGCTGATATTAACATTGACTGCTGTTAGAAATTATGAATTAGAACAGTTAGATGTTAAAACAGCTTTCTTGCATGGGCATTTAGATGAACAAATATATATGAGTCAGCCTAAGGGTTATGAAGTGCTAGGTAAAGAAAATCTGGTATGTTTACTGCTTAAGTCATTATATGGACTTAAACAGTCCCCTAGGCAATGGTACTTAAGATTTGATGAACACATACTTGCTTATGGTTTTACTAGAAGTGAATATGATCATTGTGTTTATTATAAGGAATATAGCAAAGGTGAATATATATATTTGTTGCTCTATGTGGATGATATGTTGATATCATGTAAAGACAAGGCTGTTATACAAGATACCAAAGATTGGTTGAATAAGGAGTTTGAGATGAAAGAATTAGGTCCTGCCAAGAAAATTTTGGGGATAGAAATTAGCATGGACAGGGTTAGGAGAGAGTTAAGGTTAACTCAATCTGCTTACATTGAAAGAATTTTGAAACTGTATCATATGGATCAGTGTAAATCAGTTTCAATGCCTCTAGCTCCCCATTTTAAACTATCTGTTAATGATGCTCCTAAATGTGGGTCAGAAGTAGAGTACATGAAAAAGGTGCCATATGCAAATTTAGTTGGGAGTTTGATGTATCTTATGGTATGCACTAGACCTGATTTGGGATATGCAGTATCATTAGTGAGCAAGTTTATTTCTAATCCTGGAAAGAATCACTGGAATGCTGTTCAGTGGATATTGAGATATCTGAAAGGGACTGTGAAAGTTGGCATAGTATTAGGAGATTTTTCTCATGAAGATTATGGTTTAATTGGTTTTGCTGATGCTGACTTTGCAAGGGATCTTGACACTGGAAAGTCAAGAACTGGTTATGCCTTCACAGTTCATGGTTCATTGGTGAGTTGGAAAGCTTCATTACAGCATATAGTGGCTCTATCCACTACTGAGTCTGAGTATGTTGCATTAACAGAGGCTGCAAAAGAGTGCTTGTGGTTGAAGGGGTTTTTATCTGAGTTAGGATTTGAAACTGTTGAAGCTATAGTAGTGTGTGATAATCAAAGTGCAGTGCAACTTACCAAGAATCAGGTTCATCATGAAAGAACCAAGCATATTAATGTCAAATTGCATTTCATCAGAGATATTGTCAAAACCAATCAGTTGACAATTGGTGAAATTGATACATTGGATAATGCATCAGATATGTTAACCAAGGTACTTCCTTTAGCAAAGTTCAAGTTTTGTTTGGAATTACTAAATGTTGGGTGACCAAGTTTTTCTTCAGGTAGCTCATCATTGTTGGTAGTTAGTTATGCACATTAGGATGTGTAAATCCATTGGATCCCTGGCATTCGATGATGTATGGCTGCTATAATAGCAATTGGTGAGTTACTTGAGTCATTTGGTGTTGTCTTTAACACTATGGTGGAGATTGTTATGAAATAGTGTTTAAGTCAACGGGTCAACGTTTATCAACAGCTTAGTGGGTTAATATTTTGTTAACTCTCGGGGTACAATAGTTTAGATACATGTTATCAGTGTTACTAAAGTTGAAGGGCTGAATGTGTCTTATTACATTCTTCAAGGGGTGAATATGGAAGTTGTTTGTTAGCGGTGGTTTGAACAGAATAAGAGCTCCGATCACAGCTCGTTTTGGGCATTCTTCTTGTTTCCTTTCTTGTAAAAATTCCTTTTGTACTCTTGTAAGATTCTTGATCGATATCAATAATAAGCTGTTGATTTCTTCATTGATTGTGTTGTTTTTCGTTCATCACTCGAATTCGGTTTCATTTTATAACATTTAGGCATCTTCTTGTTATACGATCATTGGATCTCATTCTTATTGTAATATTAAGCAATAAAGTTCCATCATCCATTAATTGTTATTCGTTTTCTTGTTCATATTCGATTCTAATTTCAGTAACGCCCTTACTTAGTACAATAAAGATCGATTAAAATGACATGGAACACGAAAACACACGACATACATACATTAACTGTTACATCAAGAATCTCTTGAGACCATCCAAAAGACCCCGTTATTTATCACACCATGTACGTACACGAACACACGTATAGAAACGAGAGATCGACTTGGTTACACAAACATTCTTCCTTTGGGATCCTTAGCTACTTTTGCGGATTCGAAGTTAAAGTCGTAGGTGTTAACTCCCCTGTAAATCCCATCATCCTTTAGAAGGCTAACCGTTTCACCATTTGGTAGAAGATCACGTTGCATATAGGAGTAAGGCACATCACAAGCACCCTTGGTACACATGAGCGTTACCTTAATTGTCGTTAATGGCGGCACCACAACAGTGTAACTCGCTTGTCTGGTGCTCTCCGTTGTTTTGGTCTCTCCAAATTCATGAGTGTAGGTGAATTCAGTCGATAGTTCCAAATCCCCTTTGGCGACAAATGGAATGATGGTAGTTTCGAATTCTACCTTTGCGCCAAGTTTTAACGACTCGCTGTTACTCCAATTCATGGAGGAGGAATCAACTAGTGAATAACTGAGAGTGATGGTGGTTTCTTTGTCCGGACTGTCATTTACCGCAAAAGAATGGGAGACTTCTTGGGTTACCTCATCGTAAATCTTTTTTTCGGAGAGGCGGTATGTTACATCTTTTATTTCGCGTTTCAAGACGCGCTCTTCAACAATCAGCCTTGTCTCTTTTGTCATATTCGAGTACTTGGCGTTTAAACAGTCTGTTTTCCCTTCCGTGGTGAGTGCACCACAGAACTTGTAGTTGCCAAAACTGCGAAGGGCGAAGACTTGGTCGCTTACTTGGACAAATGAAAATATGGTGTCCGTAGAGTTGTCGTCTTCTTCTGCGTCGGCCCAGATCCAGTCAGGGCTTCGCCTCCAAAACTTATGAAAGGTCAGGTCCTTTATACGATAGTATCCACCACCAATGTCGAAGAGTTCATGTGCCGCCACTTCATCTGCCGCGTCAATTCCAGACTCGAACCTATGGTAGTTGTGTCCCTCGAGTTCACGGGAGCAAAGGTAATTGCCCTCTTTGCTGTCTTCTTTGTCGTTTCCGTTTCCGGTGTCTTCAGCCAATCTGAATGTGACTTGAAAAGGAAGTACTAGCGGCTTTACGACTTCAGAGGGATGTTGAGACGGATCTTGAGACGGATCTTGAGAGGGATCTTCAGACGGATCTACGACTAGCGTTTCCCAATCGTACGTTGGGAAAGTCTGGGGACCCATGTTCGCAATACTACCTCCCGATACGGACAAGCTGCCTGCATAGCCGTCTGCATAGCGGTCAGCCTCGTCCACGACCTTTGGAAAAAGATAACCGTAGAGGGTTGCGAATCTGAAACCTGGCCGTATTTCCGGTGCATCCGAAGGGAAAACCCAAAACACGGTGCACGCTTCGCTTTTTTTATCATCTTCGCGTGTTTCCGCGGAGGCGGTTATCAACAGTTTCCCATCTTCGGTTTTGGTTAGCCTCCAGTACTTATTGTTGAAGCAAGATTTTATGTGTACTTGTCCGGCATCCCCAGTAGTTGCTGGCTCAAATGTGAACTTTGCACGTGGACTATCAGTTTGAGTTTCATCGCATTTTATGAGGCCTGATGGCTGGCCTGCTGGGGGATTTTCTACTACGCCCAAAAAAGGACCTCCACCTTGGGCTTGTAACACGAAAAATTTTGGGAGATTTGTCATGGAAATGGTTATGAAATGCATATCACTTCATCCGTAATATATATACACACATGCATCATGAATTGTTCACACTCAATTGTTTTATTGTTTTTCGATGAAAATAATAATTGAGGGTAGGGGATATGGCTAGTCAGCCACGTTGTGCAACTAATTAATTGCTTTAGTTTTTTAGTGGAAAAAACTTGGACCACATAATTAGTTGTATACTTGTATGGGCACCATTTAATTACGTTTGTTTGTTTCTCTTTCTTTTTCTTACATAAACTAACTTGGAATACATAATTTATATATAGGTGTTATAAATCTAAGGGTAAGGATAATGTGAAAACAAATATTTATTATGAAAACAAGAAAACTAACTTAAATATAAATAAGGGGTAACATTAGAACTCTTAATTAGTTATATACTTCTATTATCAAACCCCATAAGATTCCATCTGATTCGACTGCACACATATGACTTGCGAATTATCATCTTCTTGCTTTGATCATTTCGGGATCATCAATATGATTCATAACTCTGTTACGTCAATAACAATAGAAGGTGTTTATTGGTACGTTCATTTTCTTTTTAACTGTTGTTTTTTTTGTCAATTTTTATGGTTTGTTAGGTTTTATGTAATCACACATGGATCAAATCGACGGTCTCAAACGTACAGATGACTATGCTCCACTCGAATTTGACGTTGTCGATGCCAGCTCCGAATTTGAAATATATTTTGTCGATTCACACAACCTGCTTGGTCACAATGCAGAATCGTGTTCGTCAGCTGGTGTTTCATCTACGTTTGAGCATACAACATCGGAACCACAACCTGTTATGACTTACTTTGGTGTTGAACACCATGGTACATCATATCGTTTTATATATATTCCCAATAAGTGTGTCTAAGGGGTGGGAACAACCACTTAAAATAACATAAGTGTGGTCGTTAGTATTATATAGTCACATATATATGTCTTTTAGTCACATCCATTAAAAGAAAGCGTAGCGTGACTAAAGGGTTGTTTTAGTCACCCATTTTGTCGCAATTAGTGTGGTTAAATGGTTGGAACGGAACGGCCACATGTATTTTACATAAGTGTGGTTGTTGGTAGTATATAGTCACACACACACACACACACACACACACACATATATATATATATATGTAATTTAATTGCGTTAAACAAGATAGTATGTTCGAACCTTTTTCTTACTTAGAGGCTGTTAATTCAACGAATAAAGCCAAGTGGATTCAAGCAATGGAAGAGGAAATGAATTCACTTAGTAAAATTAAGATTGGGCAGCTGGTTGATAGATCAATTGACTAAAAGCCTATGGCATTCAAATGTCTTTTCAAGTTAAAAGAAGGGCTAAGTGAAAATGATCCTCCTAGATATAAAGCAAGAATGGTGGAAAATGTATTCACTCAAAAGGCTGACATATGCTACAATGAAATTTACTCTCTAGTGGTAAAACACTCTTCTATTAGAGTAATTTTTGCTTTAACTATTTATATGATCTAGAGTTGGAGAAATTAGATGTAAAGACATTTTTTACATGGAACCTTAGATGAACCAATTTTCATGAATCAACCAGGGAGTTTGACGTAGAAGGCAATGAGGATAAAGTATGTTTGTTCAAAAAGTCACTTTATTGTTTTAAACAATCTCCTAGGCAATAATATAGGAGGTTTGGTGAATATGTGGTCACCAGAAGTGCATATGATAGCTGTGTTTATTTTAGAGAATATAATAAAGGTTGTTATGTGTATCTATTATTATATGTGGATGACATGCTTCTTTCTTGTAAAGATCAAGGGGAAATTAAGGCTACAAAGAGGTTGTTTGTGTAATAATTTGACATGAAGGAATTGGAGATGGGAATTAAGAGGGACAGGAGTCAAGGTTACTGAAATTGACTCAATCATCTTACTTAAAGAATATTTTGACTACTTATGGCATGGATGCTTGTAAGGAAGTAAAAACACTTCTAGCAACTTAGTTCAAATTATCTGCTAATGATTCTCTTAAAATTGAAGGTGCAATTGCGCAGATGGAGAGGGTCCCTTATACAAATGTTGTTGGCAGTTTGATATATTTGATGGTTTGCACTAGACCAAATCTGGGATATGTTGTCAGTTTATTTAGCAACAGTAAGGTGATATTTAGATACTTTTCAAGTATAAGGAATGCAAGATTGATTTTTGGTCAAGAAGAGGTTAAATAAATTCAGGTAACTGGCTTTTTTGATGATGAATATGCCACAGACCTTGACAAGGGAAGATCATATCCATAATTAGATGTTTGTTCAAGATTGAAGGAAGCTTAGTAAGCTAGAAATTGCAGCATGTTGTGGCTTTGAGCATAAATGAGGCATAATACATAGCTCTCGCTAAGACTGTGAAGGAAGCCATGTGGGTTAAGAGGCTTGTGACTGAATAGGGGCTGAATTTGGTGAATGCAGTTGTTTTCTGTGATAACCAAAGTGCCATAAAATAATCAAATAACAGTTTGATATGGTGTGCAGGGTCGGACTAAAGGCGGATAGAGCCGGACTATGTATATAATTTTTTTCGGACCGAACGATTATAAATTTACAATGCGGAGCGAAAAACGAACGGGGTCGGGGCCCGGTCTGGCCCCTTAAAAGTTTCGCCCTTGGTGGACGCGTATGTAGGCTCCGATATATACTGAATCCTTGTTACTATCTAACCGATGAAATGATGTGATGAATCTATAATTAAAACTAAAGTAGATTAACTAAAGCAAACAGGCGACGAGATAACACGCAACATAAATCAGATGGAAAGATGCATCCGTTAGTTACTTAGTTGTTAATAAGCTCGTTAAGCTTTGTCTTATATCCGTTTTTTTCAGTTCATTCAGTTTCTCTTTGTAATTGATTTTTGTTTTTTCTGCTCCATAATGGTGGGGGGGGGGGGGGTATGTCTCGGCATACCCCTCGATGTAGCTCGGCGACAACCCCCCCCCCCTCTTCGGCATCCCCCTTCTCGGCATCATCCTCACCCCTTTTCGGTATATTTATGCCGAGAAATGTTGAGCCTTTCCGACCATTTTTTCGACCGTTATTTTTTTAATCAATTTAAATACTATATATAACCCCACTATATCTCATAAATTTTATACCTTCTTCAATTCAATCACAAAAAAACTCTATATTTTTCTCTCAAATATGGATCGTCGTCGCCCAAAGTATATAATCCCATCCGAACTTTTGACTTCATCTAGTAGTTCGAGTAGTTCGGATGAGGATGCGATGGAGTTCATGAGGAGTTGTTATCGCGCTGTGACGAAGAAGCTCGAGAGAGGAATACAAGGACGAGTATTTATCGAAATCATAGGGCAAGTCACGATCGTTTGATTGAGCTATATTTCGCCGACGAGCCACGTTTCCACGAAGGTATTTTAAAGAAAAAGATTTTGAATGTCTAAGAATTTGTTTAATCGTATTTTGAATGATGTTGAAAGTAAATTCGAGTGGTTCACTTTTCGTATCGACGCGAGGGGGCGTCCAAGTTTCACGGCTTTACAGAAATGTACGGTAGTTATTCGTCAATTAGCAACCGTTAACGTGCCTGACGAATACGATGAATTTTTGGAAATGTCCGAAAGAACATCACGTGATTGTTTACACTAAGTTTGTGATGCTATAATTAAGCTTTATAAAGATTATAAATTTTTGCATTCACCGACTAGCTATGATATTGCTCTTTTATATGAGGCCCATTTAGAAAGACATGGCCTCTCTGGCATGATTGGTAGCATCGATTGTATGCACCGGGAATGGAGAAACTGCCCAACAAAATATAGAAGATAATATCATTGTGGTGATCATCCAAAACCAACGATAATACTCGAGACAGTTGCGTCACAAGAAATGTCACTTTGGCATGCTTTCTTTGGTGTCGTAGGTTCGAACAATGACATAAAGGTGCTAAATCAGTCAACATTGTTCACGAACGAGTTGAAAGGTATTATCCGAAAGCTCCTTTTACGGTTAATGGTCGGGAATACAAACAGGGCTACTACCTTGCCGATGGTATATATCCCACTTGGTCTATTTTGTAAAAACGTATACACATCCATATGCAATCAAGGAGAATAAAATGAAAAAAAAGTATGCCTAAAACATGATCTAGGCAACCATACCCACCACCAAAACATAAATTCTTTATACTTTTTCTCTCTCCTGTTGACAATACATGATTGGACATTTTTATGATTCAAAATTATGCCTTAGGCAACCATACTCCCCATCCTAAGAAATTATCACTCAATTTCTCTTTGTAATTGATTTTTGTTTTTTTGCTCCATAAGAAATCATCATTCAATTTCTCTTTTTAATTGATTTTTGTTTTTCTACTCCATAAGAAATTGTTACATGCCAATAACTAGAAGGGGTTAAATGTAATTGTTGATTAGTATAAGGGGGTAAACCCAGTTCAATTCATCAATGATCCATTACACTCAACGATCCGTCTATATGTACAAGTGAACTTTTCACTATAACCCCTATACTAATCAACAATTATATTTAACCCCTTCTACTTATCGGCATGTAACGAAAATCAGGTATTTGTTTCCAATTTCGTGTTGAATTTCTTCGATTGTTTATAACAAACCCCATCCCTTATATCTATCTACATATATACCATTGAGCAAGGGGTGCATCGTGGATTGTTCACACACTATAGATCTTTTGGATAAAAGAAGATAATTGAGGGTGGGACTAGACTCTAGGAGACAGGATTAATCAACCACGGTGTGTACCAAATAATTACATTTGTTTTCTAATGGATGAGAGTAGGATCGCTTAATTCATTCATATGGGCGCCAATTAATTAACTTTGTTTTTACATAAGCTTGGAACACTTCAAATTTTTTTTTTGTTTTTTGTTTGGAGATTGATGAATGTTGGTTCACTATATCAAAATGTAAAGATTGCTAATAATGAAGTTCGGTACTTATTAAATCTGGTTCTGGCATATCATCGAATAAGTAATATGCATTCTAAATTGCACACTTTTGGTTGTTTGCCTAATTTCTTCAATAGTTTTTATGAAAAGTATGTCTTTATAGATACATTTTATTAGTAAAAAATAGTTTAGAAGGGGTAAAATAGTCATTCTACACAGTCATTTACATATCCAACCAAACAACAATTACTGGTTTAGCACTATCTGGTTCAGAGTCTTTTACCCAATCAGACATCTTACTGGTTCAGCACTTAATGACACAGATGTTGGCAAACATCCCCTATATCAAAATGTAAAGATTGCTAATAATGAAGTTTGATACAAGTCAGCGGTGGACAACAAAATATAAATGAAGATGATAGATACCCAATCTATCCATAAAGCCTAGTACCACTCAGTCACAACCCATCAAAAGGCTCTATTGGGCCTATAAAAGTCAGCCCACAAGTACACGTTAACTATGCATGCTCACAATGCACATGCGATTGGTGGTCCCTACCATCTCACATTTAATTCTCCATCAAAAAGTGGTTTCACCTCTAACAGACTAACATTCTGAATAAGGCTCTCAACCAATGAGAATGCTCCACGAAAAAGGAATAACTACCTGGTTATTCCTTCCACGCGTCGTGAAAGCCACGCGCATGACATCACCCAAGCACCTGGAAACCCTAATGGTAAGTCTATAAATACCCACCTGGGGCACTGATTCAGGTACATTGTTCTTTCCATACACTCACTCTCTTTGCAACCACACACAAACTCATCTTCGAGTTACTGATTCTCACGCTAGATGGCCGATACAGGGAACTCCTCTCTAGTCCACCATGTAACGCCTTAACGCGCCGTTTCAGTGTGCAAGTTTACATCCATTCAAGCTCGGTCATTCGAGGAGTCGTACAGATTTGATTCACAGAAGAGCATAAGAGCATTTTAACCAACCCGTATCCATCGGGAAGGTTTTAGTTCTCTTTAGTAAAGATCGAGGGACCAAATCTATCATCTCGGAAACTTACGGGGTCACCGTTGCCTAATTCATTTTGAGTTTGTTATTAATTAGCCGTTAATCATGTATAAGAGCTTCATTTTTAGGCATCCTTAATTTTGTTATATACACGATCACTGGATCACATTCGATTCTAATTTTATTTCAGCATGGCCCTTTACTTCATAATTTAGATCGATTAGTTAAAATGATATGGAACACAAAAACACACGACATACATTAACTGTTACATCAAGAATCTTTTGAGACAAACCAAAAGATCCCGTTATTTATCACACCACAAATGAGAGATCGACTTGGTCTCAATCGATCGATCCACATATGAATCTATATATATGCAACCACTCAGTTACACAAACATTCTTCTTCCTTTGGGATCCCTAGCTACTTTTGTGGATTCGAAGTAAAAGCCATAGGAGTTCTTTCCCCTGTAAATTCCATCATCCTTTGGAACGATAACCTTTTCACCATTTGGTAGAAGATCATGTTGCATATAGGAGTAAGGCACCTCGGAAGAACCCTTGGTACACATAAGCGATACCATAATCGTAGTTAATGGTGGCACGACAACAATGTAACTCGCTTCTCTGGTGTTTTGTGTAGTTTTGGTCTCTCCAAATACATGAGTGTAGGTGAAATCAGCCGATAATGTCATCTTCCCCTTGGCGATTAATGGAATGACAGTAGTGTTAAATTCCACCTTTGCACCAAGTGTCAATGACTCGCTGTTACTCCAGTTCATGGAGGAGGAATCAACTAGTGAATAAGTGAGAGTGATGGTGGTTTCTTTATCCGGACTGTCATTTACCGCAAAAGAATGGGACACTTCTTGGACTACCTCATCGTAAATCTTCGATTCCTTGAGGCGGTATATTACATCTTTTATTTCTCTTTTCAATACCAGATCTTCAACAATCAGCCTTGTCTCTCTTGTTATAGTTGGAAAATGGGCGTTTAAACAGTCTGGTGTCCCCGGGGACACGTCTCCACCGACGTAGTTTACATCCTTGGTCTTGAGTCCACCGACGAATTTGTTGTTGCCCAAATTGCGAAGAGCGAAGACTTGGTCGCTTACTTTGACGAATGAAAACACGGTGTCGTTAGAGTGGTCTTCTTCTTCCGCATCGGCCCATATCCAGTCGTCTTCAGAGTTTCGCCTCCAGAACTTTCCATATGTCAGGTCCTTTATCCGATAGTTTCCGTCACCAGTGGGGACGAGTTGATGGGCCACCTTTGGATCTGCGGCATCAGTTCCGGAGTCGAACTTATGGTTGTTGTGTCCATCAATGTCACGGGAGCAAAGGTATTTCCCATCTTTGCTGTCTTGTTTGCCGTCTTTGGTGTCTTGAGCCAATCTGAATGAGACTCGAGAGGGAAGTACGAGCAGCTTTCGCCAGTCGATTATAGGGAAAGTGTTTCCTGCCCCCGACACAACTAAGTTGCCCGTCTCCACGTCTATTTTCGCGAACATATACCTTCCGATCCAAATCAATTTGAAACCTGGAAAATTATCTGGATCAGTAGAACCAAAAGGTCTGAATCCGGTGGATTCGTTACTTTCTCTGACTTCCAATGGTTCGTCTGCGGACGCAGTAATCGTGTGGGGTTCTCCGGTTGGCAAGTTTATCTTCCAATACTTATTGTTGAAGCATGATCTTATGCTTACATAACCCACATAAAACGGATCCTGTGTTTTTGATCTCTCCATTGCAAACTTCGCACGGGGACTCCGAGCATTAGTTTCATCGAACTTCATGACGCCTGATGCTTGGTCTACTACGCGCAAAAACGGGCCCCCAACTTGCGCTTGCAACACGAAGAAATCTGGGAGATCTGACATGGAAATATATGAGGAGCTAGCTAGCTAGCTAGGTGGGATGAAAATGGTTATGAAATGCAAATCATCTCATCTTATCCCTTATATATATACATACCATTGATCAGCATAGTGTGCTTCGTGGATAGATTGTTCACACTCTAAAGATTTTTTGGATCAGGAAACATAATTGAGGGTGGGATGTAGGATTAATCAGCCACGTTGTGTAGCGATTAATTATATTTGTTTTCTAATGGATGAAACTTGGACCACTTGATTAATTCATGATATGGGCACCAATTAATTACCTTTGTTCATTACCTAAACTTGGATCGAACGTATGGGTATATATATGGGGCCCAACTTCAAATTATAGTTTTAACATATAGCAATTATTACTAAATTTTTTACGATTATCACTACTAGCATTGTACATTATATGAATCCAATCTTTTAGGTGATTCTTACAATGATGACCATAAGCGTTATCTTAATGGTGCACGTCGATGTGGACACATGATGCACACATGGTTTTTTCAAATAACTAATTTTAAAAAACCAGTTTCATAAAAAAAGAATAATAAACCTGTCAATAACCTTGAATGGGAAAGAACTTGTTCCATGAATTGAAGATGTCGTGAAAAGGCAGAGATCGAATAACAACACTTAAGGTGGCGTTCGGTTTGCGGAATTCAATGGAATTGGAATTGATATTTTTTCTTTCAAAATTGTTCTTGATTGGGTAACGAATGAATTTGAAATGCAATGAATTTCTTTAATCAATGAAATTTTATACTATTTCAACATTATTTAGAAATCCTTCATTTTAATGAAGAAAAGTTACACGACCTCAAATTCCATTGATTAAATGAATTCATTCCAATTCAAATTTGTTCATAACCCAACTAAACACAATTTTCAAAGAAAAACTTTGCAATTCCAATTATATTGAATTTCAAGAACCAAACGCCACCTTAGTGTTTAAAAGGATTAGTGAATGATCGATTTTCCAGTAATCACACCAAAAATATATATAAAGTTCACTATCTATCCTTGTACATGATTTTCACACAATATATTTACACAAATACATATATACACTATTACCCCCCCCCCCCGGCAGTCGAAACGAGATGATCTCGGATGTTGAGACTGGAGCGGAAATCATCAAAAAGTACTTTGGGTAATTCTTTAGTGAAGTTGTCAGCCACTTGAGAACGTCTAGGAACATGAAGCACGCGAATCTGACCTCTAGGCACATTTCCTCTGACAAAATAGATATCCATTTCAATGTGTTTTGTGCGCTGATGCTGGACCGGATTTCATGCAAGTAAGAGATGACAAAGAAGCTGTTATCTTTGCCCAAGAGCGTTGTTCATGAACTGGTCAGTTTATTCATGATAGACATGGACAAAACTGACATCGAGCATATGCAAGCAATCGCAAAAGATACTCAAGGCCCTTAATGTCTTTTTGAATATTGAAAATGTATTTTTTATCAGCATATGAATAGCATCTTGTATCTTGTAGTCTTTCTTAGTAAAACATTTTCATTTTAATTCAAATTATCAACTCCTCAGTTATGCTATTAAACATCAACAAACTCACATATAAAATTAAAGTAACTCAATAACATTAAAAAATGAAAATTTCCATAATGACGCAAGCATCTAAACATAATTATGCAAGTTATAATGTATAAAAACGCAAAGGAATTTTATAATCACACAACAAAAAGTTCTATCAATTAAAAGTTACTGCTACATGACAAACATTAATAAAAACATATTTATGCAGTAAAATACATAAACTTAACAACTAGCTTAAGAAAACACAAATATCCCCACCCTTTGAAGTTGAGATTATGTATGTTCACACCTCACCATTTCGAGACCCTATCAATATTTGCTAGTTGTGAGATTTTACTCGATGATAATGATGAAATTTAAAATCCAATAAAAGTTAACATTTAAAAGATTTTAAATAATATTTTCAGTGCAGTTAAGTGCTTTAAATAGATTTTAACTAACGATTTCAATGCAATTTTAATGCTTTGAAATTGAGTTTGAATTTTAACTAAAGCTTTCAATGCAATTTATAAGGTCTTTTTAAATGAGTATTTGATATTTCATATCATATTTACTTTGCAAAGTTATGGGAGGTTTCAGGTTGCGTTAGGGGATTTTCTCA
>JBCNJP010000003.1:789170-825197 GCA_039602395.1 Deinandra increscens subsp. villosa | reverse complement strand
CACAGGGCCGGCCCTGGGCATGGGCCAAATGGGCTCCAGCCCAGGGCATCAAATTAAGAAGGGGCATCGGTTTTATGTCATTATGTGGATAGTTTTGCGATCAAGGAATAAGGAACGACGGGAGAAACTGAAACGACATGAATTGCGATCATCGATCATCACTTCTGCACTCTATCTACGTTGTTTCTTATGTCTGTTTTAATTATAAAGTTGGTTCCTTGGCTACTTTACTCTGCTTCTTGTGCTGGATTGCTAGTAGTTTTCTTGCAGGTCTCCTAGGGTTTCAATTGGCATGGAAAGTAACTTTTAATTGCACTTTATAAACTTATTTGACATGAAATTGATCTGGGGTTTGCTTATTTGTTTCATTAATGGATGGGATTTGATGATTTGATTTGTTAATTGAAGTTATGATATTGATGTTGAATTTATTTGGGATTTTCTTGTTGTATTGTTTGCCTTAATTGATAAGTAAATAAGGTATCCCCAATAAAAAAGAAAGCAACTTTAATCGATAAACAGAACAATTTTCTTGTTGTATTTTTATTTGAGGTTAGGCTAATTAAGCTTTATCATTTGCAAGATAATTATAAATTTTATGAAAATTGGAACATTCTCTTTTTCAAAAGAATTTCAAGTTAAAGTTAGTTATTTATTCATAATCAGTATTTGTTTGGTCCACAAGATTATGTTATGTATCTTCAAGAAAATTTGTCAAACAGTTGAACAACTTAAAACATGTGTCGAGTCAAATTTATAGTTTTCACGGGTGATAAGGAGTTTCCCGCAACATTTTCTTACGGTTCGGGTCATGTTGACCTGCAACATTTAGCTATCCAAACATGCTTAAACATTTTTGTAAGCAAATGTTTTTTTCTTTTACTTGGAATGCAGTGAACTTGTATGTAGATGTGTTTTGGAACCAACTGTCTTGAAGTCGTATTTCGGGTATAAATTCATTTGTATCGAGGCCCTAATTGTACTGGATTCTTCGTGTTAAAACTTTTGTGTTGTACTATTTAAAGTTTTCTTAACAGGGGCAAATTTTCGACTCGCGCCCTGAGCATCCAAATTCTCAGGACCGGCCCCGTCTCATCATGATGAGTTTCTTTTTGATGAGGAATAGAGATGATCAAGTGTGCAAGTGACTCATCAGTGATTCAAATTTGTTATTCAAAAAAGGTCATGAAACAACTCAATTCTCTCGTGATTGCTCACAATACGCGAACACTTATATTTGAGTGATTTCCTCATCGTATCAGTAATCTTGTAAAACTGTCAATGAACTCTTGGCCTAGTGGTCAATGGAAGGTGGCAAGACTTTGTCTTACCTGAAGGTCTTGGCTTCAATCCCATACATAAACGGTTTTTTAGTGATTTAAAGGGTTAGGTTAGAAGTAAATTAGTGTTAGCCGTTAAAAATTATAATATATAATAATAAATAAATAAATAAATAAATAATAAGCTTGTATAACTCGTAACTAAATTACATTAAATTTTCATATCTTACGTATTAAGACAAGAAATGTTAGTAACTGTAACACATAAATATTTGTGCACCGTATGAGAGAAATATGCAGACATGGTATGCTAACTCTTGGGGCGGGCATGTGGTCCTCTATTAGGTGTTTAGGAATCTAACTTCTTATTGGTTGAGATGTGAGGCTAGCCTATTTAATAGAGGGCTTTGTACTATTTATTAGAGGTTATGGGTTTAAACTCATACATTAATCTATTCATACATTAATCTTTTGGTGTAAATAAATAAATAAAAATTTTGTTACATCACTTCTGAGAATTTGTGAGTTCTTCAACGAAGGATTTCGTGTATGTCAAGATTGAACATACTTTAATGGATCTTCTCCGTATTCCAACTAACCCCTAAAATCATATATCATACTTAGATGACAGACTCAACGTCATACAAGGCGGAACTATAAAATACTTTTTAATAGGGTGCATATTTTTTTTTTTGATAGAGGCATTATTTTTAGATTGTTCAGTTTCATATAAACATATATAAAAAAATTTAGTCTGGATTGTGTTGGTCAACTAAGACAAATATGACACAATAATAAAATAAATATCGTCATTAGAATTTGTTGTAACTAAAACCGAAATCGAAATGAAATTGATGAACAAACACATGATTTACGCGATTACAAACTTGTACATAATCACGAATTCGATACAAGATTGAACAAGAAAAAAAAATGGAAAAACTGAGCTCGAAGATGCGACCTGGCCGGGTTTATATCGCCCAACGGCCACTAACAACCCTTTTTGAAATCTTCCACTTTACACCCCTGAACTTATGTCACTTAGACATATTCAACCCAAACTTCCTGTTAACCTGACTTAGGTGTAAAAGAATTACACAAATAGTCCCTGAGCCTTTAACAAAGTTACAAACGTCACACAAACTTTATAACAGCTTCATTAACCCAATGATTTTAGCATAATCCAACATTCTCCACCTTTATCTAAAATCACAAGCTTAAAGGAAAAAACCCAAATTAGTTATAATCATGACAAATTGACATTAGCAATTGATGACAGTGATCCCACAAGATTTGATCATCAATTGTGCCAAAATCCCACTCTTAATAACCCTTGGGAAAACCTTTATTTATTTATCAACCTTTAACCAATTCCTGCTGCCCCAAAACAGAAGTCAAACTTCCTTCCTGGCAGCACTTTAGTCAACATATCTGCAGGGTTAAAATCAGTATGTATTTTCTCAACATACACCTCTTTTGCATTCACAATGTCTCTCACAAAATGCCACTTAACTAACACATGTTTGGTCTTATCATGATAAACTGCATTCTTGGACATATGAATTGCACTTTGACTGTCACAATACACTATGGTCTTGCTGATGCTTTCTCCAATATTGCCTAAAAACCTGCTGAGCCATAATGACTCTTTTACCCCTTCTGTCAAAGCAATATACTCAGCTTCAGTTGTGCTAAGAGCAACAACTGGCTGAAGTTGAGCTTTCCAACTCACCACACTCCCAGCAACTTTAAACAAGTATCCAGTAATAGAGCTGCCTTTATCCAAGTCTTTGGAAAAGTCAGAGTCTACAAAGCCAATGACTTGATCAATACACTCTCTATCATTACCAAACATTAAGCCTTTTTCCCTTGTTCCTGCAAGATACCTTAGGATCCAATATATAGCATTCCAATGAGGCTTTCCTGGTCTTGAAATATACCTACTCACTAAGCTCACAGAATATCCTAAATCAGGCCTAGTGCACACCATTATATACATCAAGCTGCCCACAACATTTGCATAAGGAATATTCTCCATGTATTTAATTTCTTGATCACTAAGAGCAGAATCTTGAGCAGACAACTTAAATTGAGGACCTAAAGGAGTCTTAACCACCTTACAATGTTCCATCCCATAGTTACTTAGAACCTTTTTAATGTAACTAGCCTGAGACAGCTTAATGACCTTATTACCCTTGTCTCTAACAATTTCCATACCAAGAATTTTTCTAGCTTCTCCTAACTCCTTCATCTCAAACTCCATCATTAACAACCTTTTGGTTTCATTAATGATATTCTGATCTTTACAAGCTATGAGCATATCATCAACATACAAAAGTAGATATACACTACAGTTTTCTTCATAACTCCTAAAATAGACACAACTGTCATATTGACTCCTACTAAAACCCTTTGACAGTACATAGTCATCAAATCTTTTATACCATTGCCTAGGGGACTGTTTTAAACCATATAGGGACCTCTGAAGCAAACAAACTTTATCTTCTTGTCCACTAATTTCAAATCCCTTTGGTTGAGTCATATAGATAGTTTCATCTAAATTTCCATGAAGAAAAGCAGTCTTAACATCTAATTGCTCCAACTCAAGATCATAATAGGCAGTTAAAGCTAGGATCTCCCTAATAGAAGTGTGTTTCACAACAGGAGAATATATTTCATTGTAATCTATTCCAGGTTTCTGAGTGAATCCCTTAGCTACAAGTCTAGCCTTGTATCTAGGAGGCTCACTTTCACTCAAACTTTCCTTCAACTTAAATAGCCACTTACAAGCCACAGGTTTCTGATCTATGGGTTTATCTACAAGAATCCAAGTTTTATTCTTATACAGAGAATCCATTTCTTCTTGCATAGCCTTAACCCACTTTTCCTTATCTTTAACACTAATGGCTTCCCTATATGAAATAGGTTCAAACAAACTTTCTTCTTCTGCAGCATTAAATGCCACAGCAGTCAAGTCATCATCATCCCTAAACCTTATAGGTTTCACAATTTTCCTCTTAGTTCTATTCTGGGCTATGGAATAAGTCTCATCTTGAATGCCACTACCTTGACCACTAGAAGCACTAGAAGGTTCACTCCTAGTATTCCCACCTATCTCCACCTCCGGCTGAACTCTATGGCTTTCCTTTTCAAGATTACTATCATCCTTTCCTAACCCACTGTCAAGAATAACCTGAGTCTTATTAAACACATCTCTATACATGATTTCTTCCTTAAAAATAACACTTCTGCTTACCATAACTTTGGGCTTACCCTCATCTACTCTCCAAACTCTATATCCTTTAATTCCATCAGGATAGCCAAGAAAGATACACTTAAGAGCTCTAGGTTCTAGTTTACCCTGACTCACATGAGCATAACACAAAGAACCAAAAACTCTAAGACTATCATATTCCTGTTTTACCCCTGACCATACTTCCATAGGAGTTTTGTTTTCTATAGCTCTAGATGGGGATCTATTTATCAAGTAAACAGAAGTATTAGCTGCCTCAGCCCAAAATTTCTTTGGCATACCAGCAGCATTAAGCATACACCTTACCCTTTCAAGTATAGTTCTATTCATCCTCTCAGCTAACCCATTTTGCTGAGGGGTACCTGGTATAGTTAAATGCCTAGAAATCCCATGAGTTTTACAAAATTCATTAAACTCATGATTGCAATATTCTAAGCCATTATCAGTTCTCAATTTCTTAACTTTCCTACCAGACTGATTTTCAACTAATGCTTTCCATTCCTTAAAGGTTTTAAATGCTTCATTCTTGTGCTTTAACACATACAACCAAACCCTTCTAGAATGGTCATCTATGAGTGTCATAAAGTATCTAGCACCTCCTACTGACTCAGTTCTAGTAGGCCCCCATAAATCTGAATGAATGTAGTCTAGTATTCCAGTTGTGACATGTTTACCCTTTTGAAACTTAACCCTCTTATGTTTACCCATAATACAGTTTTCACAAAAGGTAACCTCACAACTATCCAACTTACCTAAAACCTGTTGTCTATGTAATTCAGTAAGACCTTGACTACTTATATGACCTAACCTCTTATGCCATAACAAGGCCTGTTTACTACCTTCTTCAGTGACCATAGCCAACTCACTAGACTCTACACACCCATCTAACAGATATATGTTATTATTCTTCCTAGTGCCAGTTAGAACAACCATAGAACCTTTAACAATTTTAGCCTTACCACTTTTAAGACTAACATTATACCCATCTCTCTCTAGAGAGCCTAAGGAAAGTAAATTTCTTTTCAGACCAGGAACATACCTCACATCATGCAAATCCAATGAACTCCCATTTTGCATTTTTAGTGTAACAGTTCCACTTCCAGTCACTTTGCAGGGCCTGTGATCACCTAATTTCACAACACCAAGGTCCTCCACCTTAAACTTGTGAAAATATTCCTTATGTGGTGTCATATGATATGAACATCCACTATCCAAGACCCATCCTTCATGACCATCTTCACTGACCACCATGAGAACATCAGAACTCTCATATCCATCACCTGAATCTTCTTGATCACTCTGATTATTTCTTCTCTTCTGGTCTTGACCCTTATACCCTCCTTTCTTCCTTTTCCATTCAGGGCAGTCCCTTTTAAAGTGTTTTTCTGAACCACATACAAAACACTTGTAAACTTTCTGTGATTTACCTTTGGACTTAAAGCCACCCTTCTTCTTTCCTCCCCTATGATCATCCTTCCCTTTTGCATACAACCCCTCACTACTGTCTTCATTAGAATCAATTCTATAGCCTTTTTTCAATTCTCTTGAATACAATGCTGCCATAACTTCATCCATAGACAACTCTTCTCTACCATAAATGAGGGTTTCTACAAAATTATCATAGGTACTTGGTAATGAGGTCAAGAATAAAATAGCTTGATCCTCATCTTCAATCTTGATATCTATATTTTCAAGACTGATGATCAATTTGTTGAATTCATCAGAATGCTCATCAAGACTCTTACCAGAACTCATAGAGAATGTATATAACTTCTTTTTCAAATACAACCGATTTGCTAAACTCTTAGTCATATATAAGGACTCTAATTTCAACCAAATACCTGCAGCCGTCTCTTCCCTTGAAACTTCTCGCAAAACCTTGTCACCAAGACTCAATAGGATCGCACATTGAGCCTTTGAACAAGTTTCAAGCCATTTATCGTCGGCGACACCATCTGGTTGATGATCCTCACCCAGGAGTACATCAGCAAGTCCCTGATACACCAATAGAGCCCTCATCTTCACTCTCCATAATCCAAAGTCGTTCCTACCATCGAATTTGTCGATTTCAAACTTCGATCCAACCATTGCGACGATCAATTTTGGAATTACTAGTCGCAGTCACGAATCGGAGCCCTAATTGGCTCTGATACCAATTGTTGTAACTAAAACCGAAATCGAAATGAAATTGATGAACAAACACATGATTTACGCGATTACAAACTTGTACATAATCACGAATTCGATACAAGATTGAACAAGAAAAGAAAATGGAAAAACTGAGCTCGAAGATGCGACCTGGCCGGGTTTATATCGCCCAACGGCCACTAACAACCCTTTTTGAAATCTTCCACTTTACACCCCTGAACTTATGTCACTTAGACATATTCAACCCAAACTTCCTGTTAACCTGACTTAGGTGTAAAAGAATTACACAAATAGTCCCTGAGCCTTTAACAAAGTTACAAACGTCACACAAACTTTATAACAGCTTCATTAACCCAATGATTTTAGCATAATCCAACAGAATTTAAATAATATACATAAGATGGTATTTACGAAAACGTATTGAAGTTAGTATAATTGAACAATTAGTTACTTTTTATTTTATAAATTTTGAATCGCACATCTGTAAGATTTTAAGAACAGAATAAATGAGGATAATTAATAACTTTTTCGAATGGAGCATCAATATTTATGGTGGGGGTAAGAGCGCCTACATCCCATCCCTCCCAGACCCTAAAAATAGTACGTGTGTACCTTTAGTAGGACTTTATTGGGTATGATTGTTGCTGTTTGATAATTAATTTGTAGTTATATTTGGACTAGGCTATGAGATATATAAATTTGAGTTATTATTTGCTTATATTTTAATATTTTAGTTTATTGGGTTTGGGTGCTGTCATGGTTATTATAGCCAATCCACATTTGAACTTAAAAATATATATATATATTGTAGCAAGCAAGGCTTTAACTTGGGTTAGTCAAGAAGAGAAATGAACAAACTCAACAGGATTTAAAAGAATCATTGAAACTGAAGTGTTAATTGGTTATGTTTTATCAAGAACTTATTTAATGGCTCCTCATCACAGAAAAAATACTTGAAAAAACCGTACATATAATTTTCACTTTGCGTACAATGTTGAGGGGGTGCACATACACCCCCCTGGGACTATTACAATTTCGCCCTTGTAACATCCGAGGCCACCAATTCCAACTAACCCGCTAGAACCATTACGTCTATTGTGGATAGATCTTCGGTAGATTATCGAAGAATACAAATCGAAAAATTAACAAAAAAAAAATGTTCTGTTTGAAGTTTGAACAAGAAAATAGATTTGTTCATGGGATTGCATACACAATTCTCGGTCGCGCTAGAGATGGTCTCCCATCAGAGTGCTTAGATGGACAAATTTCTGAATCGTTTTTGGAAAAGCCCCCTTTAAAAAAAAACGTAAAATTTTGGGTTTAATTAGTTTTTTCACCATATGTGCCGTCCATAAAATTTTGGTTTTTGTTTGCTAAGTGGTGCAATGTTCCTGCCTTCTTTATTTTCGAAGTGGTAGATTTGTTATATGTGGTGGAAGAGGCCCCTTGGATCGAAAGATGAAGATGGCATTATTTTCTCCATATTCTCACTGCTTGTGGGTCTATTTGGAAGGCTCGGAATGAGACCGTGTTAAAAAAACAGAAACCGTGTGTGACGTCTATCTTTAACGGAATCAAAGGCCTAAGTTTTCTTTGGATAAAATCTAGAGGTACATGGGATGATATAATGTGGGAGGATTGGGTGTACTTAAAAATGTAAGTTTCTGTGTTACAGGGGTTTTTTGGCTGTGGGCCAGTTTCTCCCTGAATTTGTGTCCTGGTTGAATACATGGCTGATGTACGAGATTCCCAATAGGGGACGTGCCAGTCACTGTCATCCTAGGAGTGGAGATGATCGGGTGGGTGGATAATACCCCCGTCAGTGATCTGAAATCGCCGTTAAAAAAAAGTTTTATATTTTAGCTATTTGTTTGTTGATGATTTATTAAATGTTACCTATATATAAAAGATACTGACCAAAAATGTCGTCCAAATATGAGCGGGGCAAAATAGGGGTCATTAATTTCTCGAATACGTAGTTTTGGAAATTGTGTATACAAAGTGACAGATTGGCACTCGACAAATTTTTTTGGGAGACAAACCTGCTAAGGTGATGGGATACCGACAAGACTTTCAATCTCTTTTCAAAAATATAATAAGTAATCCATAAGGGTGGGAGGGTATGGGTATCGGGTAGTTTGTTGTGGCTAGGGGGGCCTCATCGACAGCTTATCCGTCCGTGATCATTTATTAAGATATTTGAGTAAACTTCGGTTTTGGTCTTTGATGTTAGCTTATTTTGTCCCTTTTAGTTCAAAGTTTTTAAAAATCTGATTTTGGTGTCTCACATTTTATTTTTTTAATCTATTTTTGTCCAAAATCTAAAACCCGTTTAAAAGAACCGTTAGTTAACCCATCCGAGGGTTGTTTTAGTCATTTACCTTAACTCTTGGTCCGATATAAAATGATGTTCGTTTTATTTTGAACTAAAATATCCCTCAGATGAGGTTAACTAATGAATCCGACACTAATTCTAAAACTATTTTCCCCTCGTGAAATTTTCATGGATGTAGATCGATGTAGTTTTTTTAGTACTTGTAAATGTTTTTGACACATATCTAGATCGACATTTTAGATGATAACTAGATGTTTAAAAATTAATAATCATTTTTAAAACCTTTCATAAAATACATTAAAAAGTTTACTCATTTATCATTATATATGTCGATCATAGATCATAGGAATGTAAGCGGTGAAATAAATATACGGACTATGGTATATTGATGCGTCGGTGAAACATTGTTCTTTTCTTCAATTCATAACACATATAACATGAGTTAATGTCATATGATGTCAATAGTCCATCCATCAATTTATTGATAAATGTCAATAGTGCATTTGTTAATTTATTGATTATTATATATGTTTTCAAGCTCTACACCTATCTAATGCGGAGGGTAGTGGACTACGCTATAGTTTATAAGAGTGATCCATGTGACATATCGTCATCTCCTATGTCTTCGCACGGAACCCATCTCTCCGCGTTGACTGCTCCACGCTAAATCCCACACCTCAATTTCCATCTCCTACGTCTTCGCGCGGAATCCAACTCTCCGCGTTGACTGCTCCATGCTAAATCCTACACGTCAATTTTCATCTTACCTTCTGATATTTATCAGTTCACCACATGTAACGTTTTTTTCCTGTAAGTTACACTATATACCCCTGTACCAGGTATATAGCTGGTTATTTAAATTTTTTTTTTAAACAAATTTTGACCTATCAATAAAATCTCTATTCCACCCGTTTCATATTAAAATTTTCATACTCTTTCTATCATAAATCATAAATATATATCCAACCCTCTCTACTCTTTTCACAAAAACAGAATCCCCAACGATGATCGCCCTAGAGGTACAAGATTTAGCCATATCTTGTCTTGAAGTTTCGAATTTGGATGAACCTATAACTCTTGATGAAAAAAGGTTTTGGGAGCATGTTACTGACTGATTTCATGCTTGACGTGTATCGGAAAATTATCGTTCATATCATCAATTCAGCTCTAAATGACGTGAACTGAGAAGGAGAATGAGATAGTTTCATGGTATATACATTTAATTTAATAAAGCTCGTCTTGTTTGGGTTGTCCGGCCTGTTTTATTTAATAAATCGCCTACCGATCTGATAATTTTATTACCCGTTTGACACGTTTAGATAAACATTACATATTTTGGATCACATGCTTTTACATGTATAGTTCCTTCAATTGATGACATTCAATGGGGACTAACATTTAGTTACTGCTAGATATCAATTCTCTTGCGGAACTGACAAAACAAAATTAGTCTCTAGTAACTACTAGATACTAATTTAAACTACTGAATAATAGGACAATACAATAAGAACTTATTAAGAAAAACAAACCATCATCTTAATATCAAATTACATGAAACACAAAAACACACGATCGACATAAATTCATTGCTACATCAAGCGTCTCTAGATCGAGAATCCAAGAGACCCATCCTTATTTGTCACACGAAATGAACAATAATAGTACAATAGATGACGACACATAGAGATCGATCTTGCTAATGATATTGATCAGTTACACAAGATATGTTCTTGTAATTGATCTTTCTGCAGGCTCAACAGCTGTACCATCTTCCTTAAGATTTGTTCTGATGGATTCAAAGTAAAAGTCGAAGGACATGATACCATTGTAAATACCATCATCCTTTTCAACGCTAACTAATGTACCATCATAGAGACTATCGGATTGCGTGTAGGAATAAGGCACGTCGCAAAGAGCCTTGGTGAACATGAGCGATAACTTCATCGTAGTTAACGGTGGCACCACCACAGTGTAACTCCCTTCTCTCTTGGTCTCTACAGTTTCGGTGGATCCAAAGTCATGAGTGTAGGTAAAATCGGCGGATAGTTCCACCTTATTCTTGGCGATTATAGGAATCGCGGCAGTTTTGAACTCTACCTTTGTACCAAGGGTTAACGACTCGCTGTTACTCCAGTTATTGGATTTGGAATCGGTTAACGAGTAAGTGAGGGTGACCGTGGTTTCTTTGTCGGGGCTGTTATTCGTCGCGAATGAATGGGAGGCTTCTTGGACTTCCTCGTTGTAAATCTTGGACTCGGAGAGGCGGTATGTTACGTTTGCGATTTCTTTCTTAAGCACGCGCTCTTCAACAATCAGCCTTGTTTTTGTTGTCACGGTAGGATAGCCGACGCATAAACGCTCTGCCGGGCTTGGGTATGCGGGACCAACGAAAGAGTTCCCGCCCACGGACCGAAGAGCGATGGCGTTTTCGCTTACTTTGACAGGTGAAAACTTTGTGTTGTTATCATGTACTAGGTCTCTTTCCTCTGCATCAGCCACTATATTAAAGTTAGTTACCCTCCAGAACTTTCCAAAGGTGAGGTCCTTTATACTATAGTTTCCATCAGCAGTGGGGATGAGTTCATAGGCTGCCATTGTATCCGCGGGGTCCACTCCGGGCTCGAACCGAAGACAGGGTTCTCCATCAACGCGACTGGAGCATAAGTATTTGCCTCCATTTCCGTAGTCTTTGGCATCCGGGCCGACGACTTGAAGTCTGAATGAGACTTGAGAGGGGAGTACGAGGAGCGTTCGCCAGTCAATTGTGGGGAAAGTGTGTCCAGCAGACTGCGACAAACACAAGTTGCCGTTGTCCGCGTTTTTCTCCAAGTAAAAATACTGCGAGATCCAACACAATCTGAAACCTGGGAGCCGTACTGGTATATCGGAACTAAGAGGACGGAATCCGGTGCATTCCTTACTTTTTTCCTCTTCGTTTGGTTCGTCTGCGGAAGCATAAATCATGTCGGGTTGTCCGCGGGCTGCTACCCATTTTACCTTCCAATACTTATTGTTGAAGCAGGATCTTATATGAACATAATTCATATGAAGTAAATCCTGCGTTTTTGATCGCTCTATTGCAAACTTCGCACGAGGACTCCAAACATCAGTTTCATCGAATTTCATGAGGCCTGATGCTTGGTCTACTACGCGCAAAAATGGACCTCCACCTTCGGCTTGCAACACGAAAAAATCTGGGAGATTTGTCATGGGCATATATGGTTAGCTAGCTCTAGCTAGGTGGGATGAAGATGGTTATGAAATGCGTGTCATCTCATCCCTTATATATATACACATGCATGTCATTGAGCACAAGTGTGGATCTTGGATAGATTGTCCACACTGTATAATTTTTTGGATAGAAGAAGATAATTGAGGGTGAAAGGTAGGATTAATCAGCCACGTTGTGTAGCGAATAATTACATTTGTTTTTTAATGGATGAAACTTGGACCACTTGATTCATGATATGGCATATGGGCACCAATAAATTACCTTTGTTCATTACCCAAACTTGGATCGAACACTTCATTATTATACGGCCATATGGGGACCAACTTTAGATTATTATATTTTTTACGTATAGCAATTACTATCTTTGGATTGAACACTTCATTATTATACGGCCATATGTCATTTTCTATATGTGGTACTAATTTCAACTCCATGAATTTATTTTAGGGTGCTACTGTGAATGGGCTAGTTAGTCAGAACAAGCACCATTGTGTAATACTATTATGAATTTTGGGTGCCATTGATCTGATCAGAAGTTCAGACCAAAGAGGTATAAATGTCATATGCTTTATGAGTTTCAATATATTTGTACTAGTTTCTAACTCATGGATCCTATGTATGTGCATTTGGTTGAGTTTTCACTGGGATATAAGTACCTGATTTACTGATTTAAAGAATTTAGATAGTTATTTCTGTTGATACTTAATCAATTAAGAGATTGAGATGGTTCTTTAGCTTGTCTTTTCTTTATAAATAATTTCTATTGATTTTAGTGAATTAAGATAATTAGGTTTCATTGTTATTAAAAACCATATATTGTTAAAGTTGGCTTGGGAAAGATGGACTCAACCATCCATAAAAGATAGAACCGTGAATTAAGTTTTAGAATTGAAGGATAAATGAATATTACTTGGATTTGAATTGGCTTTGGTTGGTTGTAGTTTCAAATATGCATTGTTTAAGTATAGTGTCATCAGGGGTGGCGTTGAGCATGTGCGGGAGGTGCGACGGACTAGGGCCCATCATTATAAGGGACCCATATTTTTAAAAATTTTTATATGCTGCTATTAAAAATGCCAGGAGATTTGCACGATTTATTAGTTAACTACTTAAAATGTCATTTTAAAACTATAGTTTTCTTACGTTTATTTATATAACTTGATTTTTTCCCTTATTTAAGAACTATTCTATTTGCAAATTTTTTCCGAATGAGGCCCATTTTTTTAGTTTGAACAGGGCCTCCAAATCTTCAGCTCCGGCCTTGAGCGTCATCTTCTTTTTTTAACTTTTTTTTGAACTGCGAATTCCATACCAATAGCCCCTTAGCAGGAAGCTAAGAAAGGGCAAAACAAAAGGCAAAACAAAGAGGACCAGGGACTTACATCGTGAAATTGACCCACATATCCCAAAGAAAACTAGAACATTTAATCTCATTGAACAACACTTGAATGGAAACCTTCAATCTTCTTCTCTCTTTAACTTACGCGTAGTTTCAATGCAACTTTGTTTAATTTCTTTACTTTTCCATAATTATTCCCATTGCTAGTTCATTTACTTTTTAAAATGTTTCATTAGTTTTAGTTTTATAATATTGCCTTCGGGTATCTAATTCTTTTAGTGTTGTATTTAATTAAGCCTCTTATTTTAATGGCGTTCTGTTGTCTATTTGTATTTTCGTTTTTACGTTGCTGTAGAAACCGGGGTCGGTGAGCCAAGCCAAACCCCGATGACACAACGGAAGCGGATCGAAGACTTTGTGAGCTCGTCTTTGTAGAACAAATATAAACACCAAGACGAACATATAGGACCGAATCTTCATCTTTGGTGTTTGAGATGTGATGATGATGACGAGGATAAATATAGAAGATGTGATGAACAATATAATGTAGAGATATATAATCATAGATGAAGTTGAATGATTACATGTTTACCTGCACCACTCATGCTAGGTTCATGAACAAGTGTTCATGAACCTACACAACTTCAAAGATACATGACTAAGCTCTCTCTCATACACTCATCTGGCTTTTTTTTTTCACATGAGAAAGACTCACAATATATACTAACCTAACAATGGCAAACTAGTAAATAACCAACAATTAGTAACTAGTGACAAATAAATAATGTAACAATAAATAGTAATGTCACTAATGTTATTTCTTCGATTAATGAGAGTCTTTGAGTCATAAACTTCACCGTGTTGTGCGAACGGTCAAACGGTAAGTGGTACGTTGAGTTTCATCTAACCAAATCTCAAACTCAAGGATTAGGAAATTCCAACAATCTCCCTCTATTTGGTAGATGAACAAATGAATAAATAACTCAACTCTTGTGACAATCGGTTCCCTTGTATTCTTGCAACTAGACTTCAAGAAAATCTCCATATGGTCTCAAATCTTTCACTTATCTTCTCCCCTTTGTGAAGCTCCCCCTACGATAAAGAATTTTGTTTCTTCCGACCTTTTCCGCAAGGCACTAAAGTGCATAGGGTGTTTACCAAAGTTAACAAGCACACAAATTCAAGGATGGAACCATCATCCTAAGTGTTGTTAAAGGTAAACAAGATAAAGGATCAAAGATAAATTAGAGATCTAATTTCATAATTCAACTGTCTTGTGAATACCAAACCGATGCATCACTTCAAAGATAGTACCACTTCAAATGAATTACCTCAACAAGTCACAAGCTTCTAACTTTGCCTTTGTTTTTACCATATCAACAATTTTCAAAAATTAGAACTTAATCCAACTTTCGCAAACAAATTCTTCAATGTAGATAATCCCAAATTTGTGCACATTATTTAATTTTCAACCAACTTGCAAACACGTCTGCTTATAACGAAGAGAGTCTCAAATAGAAAAATAATTTGTAATCTACAAGTGTACCTTGTTAGTACACCATTTGTTGCGATGGACTTCAACGACTTACACCCCGTTGACTTGTAGTAATTTCAGAAATTTAACAGCAGCCCAACTGTTAATAAATAGCACTTTAACATGCTCAATCTGTTATTTAAATCAGGTCCAAATCGTGAATCATGAGCAAGCCCAAACTCGAGTGTTCTTAATCCGTGAAATTTGACAGAAAGTACATTACTTGTAACCTACCCCAAGTGTTATATTTAATCTTCTAATGTCAAACTTTGAACATTGTACCTCCAACTAAAAGGCAAACACATTTATCAAGTGAGCTACTTTCACATTAACATTTTAGGTAAGATATGTATATAATAAAAAGTCTTAAATGTATTTATAGTTTTTTTTAACATCAAATATATATTTACACACCGAATACACCACTACGCTACCACTACCTTCGGACATGACACCATCCGATATGGATATCCCATGCGCTACCACTACCTTCGGACATGGAGGAGCGAGGAAGACACCTTCACATCACCATCGAGGTACATGGAGATGACCTCCTCGTCCTTGACGTGCAGGGCCAAGGCCCTGATGTCCCTCGTATCATTGGAAAAGGGAACCATTCCATAATCCAGAGACAACTTTAGGATCCTCAGGTAGGGGTCAAATCTGTTCAAATCAAAACCTAGGTCAGACACCATTTGACGTAAAAAGTGTGAAATCTTGCCCTGTTGATCAAGGAAAATAACCAAATCAGTTACATGCCACATTAAAGCACTCGAATTTTAGGGTTTTAGATGATTACTTATCATAGTCAGGGCTATCTTCCACATTCAAAGGATGCAAATGCCATATTTTCAGACGAGGATGATCGACGAAAAAACTAAGAGAGAAAGATGGAGAAAAAAATGACGTATACAGACCACTGTGATGAACTATGACGATGATCGACGAGATCATGAGTGTATATATCAAGAATTTATTATATCTAAAACGTGAGGAGGTAGATGGCGATTAGACCTCACTAATCATATCTAATGTGTAACTCATCTCATTTACACATCTTCTATACATCTCCGCTTCAATTTGGCGGGAAAACACGTGTAGTAATAAAAATGTAACACAACTTTACCTTTCGCCATACAAAAATCTTTTAGCGTGACCATTAATTGCCTTTAGCAACACATAAAATGTTTAATGTCACCATTGATTACTTATATTGACAGCCATATATACATGATTTAAGCCACTTACAATTAATATTAAGTGCGTGCAACACTCTATTCTTTAGTAATATAAGTGCCCATGTGTACTAGATTTTAGTCATATCCACAAATAAAAACAAGGTCGTACCTCACATTTAGCCACACATAATAACTTATAATTAACTTATTACTAAAATCTTCTCTTTCGTCATATCTATTACATTTTGAGTGTGGGTAGTAATTATCACACTTTTTTTTTCCAAAAGTGTGGCAAAAAGTATAGTATATAATTATATATGTGCTTTTGATCATATGAATAAAAAAGTGTGACATATATCATGACTTTCATCATATTTGACCATACTTTTGTTTTTTGATAGTGTGACTAGTAATTATGTACTCCAACTTCAACATTAACAAAAGAGAGACATCCACCCCAAGAGATATCACAAAAGCTAATGCCTAAATATGCCAAAATTGCAATTATGTACTCCAAATTCAACATTAACAAAAGAGACATCTTTAGTAGCAAACGGTCAATCCCCATGATGCTAATAAAGTCACATTTCTAATGAAAGAATAAAAAAGTTTTTTTTTTAAAATTTATATAGACAAAACTTAAATAATGTATCTTAAGCATCAACGATCTTTAGTCCTAATGATACCAAATTGTTGAGAAAAATATTTTATATATAAGTGGTTGATGGTTCAAGTCTTGTGGTTCATAAATATATAGATTTTTAATCGACAATTAGGTGTCTGCTGTATCGTGATTCTCAGTCAAAGAATACTTAACGAGATTACTAAGTATTATCTAAGCAGACGAAGATAACTCAGATAAACTTTTACACTCAATGTTGATATAATAGTTAATGATACAGTAATTAAATAGTATACAATAGACCGAGAACTAAAAGATAAAAAAATCAGCTATACTATTGTATTGATAAACAATGTGATAAACAACTAAATGACCAACGACGACCAACCAACACTTTGTAAGATTACATAAATCCTGTATGTAAAGCCTAAGGAATCAATGAGAGTCATTGATTCCTCTAGGATGATCTAGGCATCTATTGTATAAAACAAATCTCCTATACACTATCTATTACATAATTGGTTAATCATATGAAGACACTTATGGTAGATATCTCTAGCAGTTAAAGGTGTGCGCACCATCTCCGATACAATATTACAACAATACTTCTGTCAAAGTTGCAACTCTGAGCACCCTAGAAAATACTCTGCATAAACATCCTTTCCGTAGACTTGGTTTATTTTGAAGCACACCTTCTTTCGTAGAAACAATTCTGTAGTAACCAAGGACTTGTCCGTTGAAACAACAAGTCCTTGGCTAACCGCCAACTTATGTATTAACTTTTTTATAATCAAAAGCATTGCATCCAAGGGCTGCAACATTGCTTTTGTAATCTAACAGGTTGTGTAGTTTTTCCAATCAAAGACATGTATATATATATGCACTATGATTTTAAATTTTTAACCTACTCTATTATATATTTATATGCTCAAATCTTAATTCTAATAAAACACTAAAATGGTTTCCACATGTCATCTTTTTAGGTTGTCCACATCAGCATTGTCACATGTCAAAACCATATTTAATTATCAATTTAGTAAATTACCAATTAAGACTAATTACCAATTTTGTCGAAATTAAATTTTTATTTCAAAAAAAATGACAAACTTAATGTAGATTGATAAATTACTCAATAGTTTGAGTCTTTTCAAGGAAACTAATAAAAAATTTATCATTTTAAAGTATTAAATTATCAATTAATATTTTATAATAAATTATATAATTTATAGTTTTTTAAATTTCTTAACCGTTGTTTTTATATTTAGCTAACTAATATTATGAACCTAAATTCAACCCGTGTAGTACACAGGTTACTAACCTAGTAATATATATGACAATAAGAAATGTACGCATTAAAGCACGTACACATTTATTTATGGGATCCCTTTATTTATTACTATTAGACTAGGAATATTATTGTACATTCTTGTATAGCGTAGGGTGCATTATGTAAATCTCTGTCTATATATATTGCTGTTCTGCAAGTTATCGCCGGTCTAACCGGCAAGTTCGATCAAGTGGCTACCGTGATCCAACAGGCGGATCCTCTACCGGATTTCTTTGCTACACGAAACAAATTGCTTCTCGAGGAGTCTCGCCAACAAAACCAAGTACCACCGGCAGCCCTGCATGCAGCCTCCAACACCGCCACCGCCGGAAATCCTGCTGCCGAACCGTCACAGAATGTTACGCCGCCGCCGGCCATGGCCATGGCGGCTGGTCGCGGTCAGCAACAATACCAGCAGCCGCAGCCGCCCTTCCGGCAGAACAATGGCAGGGGCAACTTCGACAATCGGTCCCGCAACCGGAACAATAACAACCGTTTTCCCCGGCGCAACGGTAGGGGTGGGGGGCGAGGTAACTTTTCCAACGGCTCTTATTTTCAACCCATCATGCACCCCACTGTTTTTCAGCAGGGTCAACCAGTTTGGCAGTACACGCAACCCGCATGGAACAGCCCCCCAGTTGCCTACCCGACCATGCAAAATCCCCGCCCCAGGTTCAATCCGTCTGCAGGTATACTTGGTCCGGCTCCCACTGCTGATGGCTCCTATGTGCCTACCAACATCCCTCAAGCTATGAACTCGTTCGGTTACACTCCGGTTTTTGCTCAGGATCAAGGCTGGATTTTGGACTCGGGGGCCACACATCATATGTCGAACTCGACAGGTACACTCTCTAGTTTTGTCAATAATAGTCTTTCGAACAATATTGTTGTTGGCAATGGTTTACACATACCCATAAGTGGCACCGGACACTCCACTCTAAAATCACCCTACCCACCTTTAAAACTCAACAACATTCTTGTGGCCCCAAAGCTTATTAAAAATCTTCTTTCCGTACGTCAACTCACAAAAGATAATAATATTTCTATTGAGTTTGATCAATTTGGTTTTCTTGTGAAGGATTACCAGACGCGGATTCCTATCCTCAGATGTAACAGCACCGGTGACCTCTATCCGCTGTCCCTGCCCTCCTCCCAAGTCACCTCACCAACAACCTTTGCAGCTCTATCTTCTGATTTATGGCATTCTCGTTTGGGCCATCCTGGTTCCAATTTGTTACGTTTATTGAATACTAAGAATTTTATTTCTGTTGGCAAATTTATGGATAATGATTTATGTCAATCTTGCATTTTTGGTAAACATATTAAAAGTCCGTTCTTTGATTCTGTCACTACGACTAGTTTACCTTTTGACATCATCCATAGTGACTTGTGGACATCCCCAGTCCCAAGTCAAAGCGGTCACCGGTACTATGTGCTGTTTTTAGACGACTTTACTAATTATCTGTGGACTTTTCCTTTACTTCACAAAAGTCATGTCTTCACCGTCTTTAAATCTTTTCACAAATTAATTCAAACTCAATTCGGGTGCAACATTAAAAGTTTACAATGTGACAACGGCACCGAGTATAATAACCGAAACTTTCATGATTTCTGTACACAAAATGGTATGGTTTTTCGGTTCAGTTGTCCTTACACCTCCCCTCAGAACGGCAAATCAGAACGAAAAATACGATCCATCAATAACATGGTCCGCACACTCTTAACCCATGCTTCCTTACCCGTGGACCTGTGGCATCACGCGCTTCAACTTTCTACCTATCTCATCAACATCTTACCCCACAAAACAAAACAATATCACACTCCCACCTATCTTCTTCACCATAAACACCCTTCCTATTCTCACCTCCGCACCTTCGGGTGTCTTTGCTATCCCCTCTTTCCCTCTTCTACCATTCACAAATTAGAAAACCGCTCCACCGCTTGTGTTTTTCTCGGGTACCCCTCAAATCATAGGGGGTACAAATGTCTCGATCTCACCACCCGCAAACTTATCATATCCCGTCATGTGCTCTTCGATGAAACCGTGTTTCCATTCAAAAATCTTCAAACCACTCCCCCCTCCTATCAATTTCTCGACACCGACACCGGGATACATCCCGCCCATTGGGGCCATTTTCGTCCTTTCTCTAATCCACCACAAAACAGCCCCCAGGCTCCACCCTCTTCCTCCTCTTTCGGTACTACAGCCCCCACCTCCCCTCACCCCACTGGCCCAAACCTTTCTCCGCAAAGCCCAAACCCTTCCCCACAGACCAGCCCATCCGGCCTTGCCCAGCCCACTATCGGCGCCTCACCACTCACCGAGGCCCAGCCGTCCACCCCTTCTCCGTCCGCTGCCACACCCGCCCCGCCCCCACAGCCTACACCCCCCCCACCACCCACACACCGGACCATGACCACTCGGTCTATGGCCGGTACCACCAAACCACGGCGCATATTCGACCTCCACGCGTCCACCTCTCTCATACCCCTTCCCAAATCCGTCTCGCAAGCCCTCTCCCAACCCGTGTGGACCAGCGCCATGCAAGATGAGTTCAAAGCTCTTATTGACAATGACACATGGGAGCTCGTACCGCGTCAGTCCAATATGAATGTTATTCGGTGCATGTGGATTTTTAAACATAAACTAAAATCTGACGGTTCCCTTGAGCGCTACAAAGCGCGTTTAGTTTGTGATGGCAGGTCTCAGCAGGTTGGTGTCGATTGTGACGAGACTTTCAGCCCGGTTGTCAAACCGGCTACCATCAGAGTGGTGTTGAGTATTGCTTTGGCACAGGGGTGGGCTGTCAATCAGTTAGATGTTAAAAACGCGTTTCTCCATGGAACGCTTCGAGAGACGGTCTTTATGCATCAACCCGCAGGTTTTCGTCACTCTGGTTTTCCGAATCATGTTTGCCGCCTAAAGAAGTCTTTGTACGGGTTAAAGCAGGCACCAAGGGCGTGGTATCAACGTTTCACAGATTATGTCACCACCCTTGGCTTCACTCACAGTTCGTCAGACCACTCCCTGTTTATCTACCGTCATGGCACCGAAACGGCATACTTGTTATTATATGTTGACGACATCATCTTTACAGCCTCTTCTTCGACTTTACGAACTCGGATTATAGCACAACTTTTTGCCGAGTTCGCTATGAAAGATCTGGGGCCACTGACTTATTTTTTGGGCATTTCGGTCAAACGCGATTCCAATGGAATGTTTCTCTCTCAACAGACTTATGCCGCCGACATTCTTAACAGGGCTGGGATGAGTGACTGCAACCCTGTCTCTACTCCCGTTGATGTTTCCGGGAAACTTAGTGCTACCGATGGTGATCCCTTTGACGATCCCACCACTTATCGCAGACTTGCTGGTGCTCTTCAGTACCTTACTTTTACACGACCGGACATCGCGTATGCTGTTCAACAAGTCTGCATGTACATGCATGCCCCTCGGACTTCTCATTTCTTGGCGCTCAAGCGGATTCTTCGATACATTAAAGGCACCACTGATTTCGGCTTATATCTACAACGTGACTCGCCCGGCTCTCTTCTTGCCTACACGGACGCCGATTGGGCCGGTTGTCCGGATACACGCCGATCGACCTCGGGTTATTGTGTTTATTATGGGGATAATCTTATCAGTTGGTCTTCCAAACGCCAGTCGACGGTGTCTCGTTCCAGTGCTGAGGCCGAATACAGGGGGGTTGCCCAGGTCGTTGCTGAGTTATGCTGGTTGCGCAACCTACTATTGGAATTGGGTCGGCCACCGTCTCGCACTTCGTTAGTTTATTGTGACAACGTGAGTGCTATCTACATGTCCGGTAATCCTGTGCAACATCAGAGAACTAAACATATTGAGATTGATATTCACTTCGTTCGTGATCAGGTGAAGCAGGGCTTAGTTCGTGTTCTCCACGTACCCTCACGGTACCAGTTCGCTGACATTTTCACCAAAGGCTTACCTCGTTCCTTGTTTCTCGACTTTAGATCCAGTCTAAGCATCCGTCAACCTCCTCCTTAGACTGAGGGGGTATATTAGACTAGGAATATTATTGTACATTCTTGTATAGCGTAGGGTGCATTATGTAAATCTCTGTCTATATATATTGATGTGATAATACAAGGAGAGACAAGTTTCACAAACTATCAATTACTTATTCCATTACGTACAAGTAGAAGTAGAAATATCATGGCCTCATGGGCAGAAGGTAATATCATAATTAGCCCCGGCAGTACATGTAAAAGTGCTTGATGGGTCATCAAAAGCATAGGAATAAGCCTTTGGGCAAAGATTCTTGAAAAACCTGGAATAGTTAGTTGCCGGGCATGTTTGCGGTGTATTATGATCTCCGGTGCAACAATATTCCGGCGTGTTAAATGCCACACATGCGCTTTTACATCCGATTGTTCCACCGGATCCATCTTTCAACGCAAGCTCAGCTGGACATTGAGCATTAATATCAACCGGACAGTCAGCACTGGTAGAACAACCGCCTTGTGGAACCACTGAAACAGGTAAGTTGAACCCGTCAACTAGACTAACATCATAAAAGTCTTTCCCACTTGGATCTGCTAATGTGAACTCAACAAGGGTTGCTGGTGGGATTGCACCAGCACCATTGCATGCCACTTGACCCGAACCGCAATCTCCACTTTGACAAGTGAACCTTCCGCCATTGTTTGAGCGTTGAAATCGAGCCCAGACTCGTCCAGACCATTGTGATGGCATGTTAATAGAGTTTGAGGCTTGTGGTGCGAGTTCAAATCCTGTTGTTACTGATCCACCTGTGCTAGTCAGAGTCGCAGGTGCGATATTATAAGGGCAGTTGTTTTTTATGGTGAAAACAGTTGAATGAACACCTGAAAAATCATTGATCCATTAAGCATTATGATAGTTTTTAAGATTAACCAGGCTTATTTAGTTAAATCTACTATATACGTTTAAGTTAACAAGCAACTACTATATATTTATGCATGAATAATGTAAAACTTTACCATGCATCAAAATGATGGAAAGAAAAATGGCAAAGAGACAATGAATCTTCATATTCATGTAAGCTTTGTTCATTTTGTATGCATGGAATGGCTGGGGAGGTTGGGTTTTATAGAGGGAAGAAGTTAGCATTTATGATAATTAAAACATTTAATTAGTTTCTCAAAATGAAATGACATATGGTTCAAATTAATGCACGTTGGTACCTTTGTATTTGGGGAATTGAATAGTCATACGATGATGAAGTATAATCAAATATGGTTCAAAGAAGAAAGCACGTAACCAAAAGGTACACGGGAGTTAGAAGAAGAAAAAAGTGGTGCAAGAGTGCATTAAACTATCATATTTGCGGTAGTTAATTTAGAGCATATGGAAAGCACACGAAAACAAGAACAAATCGATAGGGCAAATATTTTGCGAAGTCAAAACACTAAATCATCTTTGGATCACTAATCGTTCGGATATTACCGTGGAGTGGTGTGCTTCGAGAGATATCTTTGGTGTACGTTTTGTAATATGTCTTTTTGTTTTTCTCGGTATTTTTTCTTCATGTTGTACTGTTTTTCCTAGCCGCTAGCTAGTTTTTAATATATCAGTATAAGCAAATATGGCATCATTGAGGGTAATTCTAAATATCAAGTGTTAATTTCTTATAAGCAAATACAAAAGTTTATATTTGTGTTAACCTGATTAAAATCAATTTACAGGTTTAGATTGAGTATCATTACTAGAAAAAGGGTCTTTAATGACACGTAAACCATGACGCGCTAGTTTTATTCGGTTTTGAACTAAACAAGTCTTAACATGTTCGATGAAAAGGGACGTTTAGGGTTGCCCTGTCTACGATCAAGTCTCACTAGGTAGTGCTGTAACACACCAACTCGACTAGCGTGGAGGGTGGAACTCGGGTAGGGATCGACAGGGGTAGCTAGCTAGTTGCGGGTTAGTGGTAACACCACCATAGCCCATGTAGATAGGGTCGATCTTTAGCTTGGGTTAATTAACTAGAGTACTACTATAACTCGTGAGAGAAGCCCTCAATTCAAAATAGCATTTAGCTGGGTAGTTTTAGGGTATTAGAGTACTTGTGGTTCCACTCCCTCTATTTAGGATTTTTAAGATAGTTTTGTTGATTTTAGAGCATTAGAGTACTTGGGCTTTCATCCCCACCATTAGAGTTTATGTATTAGATATCAAAAACCAAATCACAAACTATGCATTCACGTTCAACGACCTGCTAGAGATACAGAAACACCTAAAAGATAGATGAGGAGAGATGGAAGATTTGTCAAAATCTATCATCATAACATCATGTTGAACGAAGTCTGGCCGAATGGTATTGATGATGAAGGAAAAACTTAAGACTTAAAGGTCATGAGTTCGATCCCTGAAGGTTTTTCATCCGACCGCTTACGAAGATGGTTTTATCTGAAAATAGGTTTAACTGCTGTAAATAGTCTCTGATTGAACGTTCCAAAAAAATGATCATGGCGGCTTATATTGGAAATCGTTTACGTTGAATTTTCGTTGTGATTCTCATTTTGTGAATTATCAATGCAAATAACTTTGGTGTGTGGTTTTTGCCTTTTCTTGCCAGCCATCTCTTTTTGGAAGTATATATAGTGAGATGGCCTACCTCACGTTTTGTGACGGATACTGTCTCGTTAACTATCTTGAATATTGATTATATAAATTATTAGTTTGGTCTACATAAGTCTTAATCATAAACAAATTAATCTTTAAATAGTTATAACCCACAATTTGTTAAGTTCGCATGATTGCTTTTGTAAGAAAGTAAACCTAAATTTAGAGTATATATGTATAGTTGTAAGAAAGTAATTTAGTCTTCGTGCAAACACGTTTTTCTAAAATAGGTTCCTTTTCTACAAGACTCAAAGCAAGAATCTAATATTAGATAAAGTCTAATATCATACAAAAATAGGTTCCCTTTTCTCCAAGACTCGAGGCAAAGAATGTAATATTACACAAAGGCAAATATTTACAAAGTCCAATCCAAATACTTGTCACGATTTGTGACAACATATTTAGCTAAAATGGGTTCCTTTTTTTCTCGAAGACCCGAAGCAAATGTTTCATGAAGACAACTTTGTAAGTTAAAGCAGTTATTAATTGTAATTGTTGAAATTTTGGGAGAAAAACTAGTGAAAAATGAGTTTTTTCACTAAGTGTGAAAATGAGTTTTTCACCAACTTTGGACTAAAATAAAATACAGATAACATAGGTTGTTGCCTCTGCATTTAATGGATTTGTGTAGTACGTTGTGAGGGCTTTCCAACGCATCAAACCACGTCCAAATCCGAGCTCGTATGCATGAGATATCGAAGCTCAAAGTTGAGGTCTTGCAACTTGATCTAAAAATTTTCATTTCATTCCACAAAAATTTCGTCACTATAATCTTTTATTCTTTATATTCTTTCATTTTATTCCTTTTCATTTCCATGTATTGTATTCCTTCATTTATTGTAATCGTATTGTAACTTTAATTTTATCTTTTTCCTTGTATTGTAATAGGAGTAGATTGATTTTTATCTTGATTGTATTGTAATAGTGTAGAGTTTATTCTCTTTATTGTAATCGTAATAAAATAAAAAGTATTTACTTTATTTAAATTGCGAACGGTTTTCCTACAGTGATTTCATTATATTGTCAAGTATATTTTTTTATAACTTAATTAATACATATTTTATCAAGTGCAGTAACCAATATGAACTGATAAAGTTACTTAATATGAAGGGCTATGACAAACTTAAAACTTCAATATGAAGGGTTATCTACGACAAACTTACAACCTGATCGTATTTTATGTAAATTCAAACTTTTTGGAGGGCTAAATGGTTACTTGATGGAGTCATTGCACTTTGTGATGGATCTTGAATATGTATGGCATATTGGCATCTATCTTATATCTCCCTCTCTCGCACATTTCAACCCAAAAGACTTAAATTAGGGTTTCGACAGATTTCTTCTAATATGGGTATGAAATTCACAACCATTTTTTATACTTTGACCTTCGCAAATTCTTGTGGGTACTTTGAGACGGAAGGAAGTAATAGATTAGGGAAAATCACCAAAATGACCAAGTTTGACTAAGAAAAATCCGAAATGACCAACCAAAAGTATACTAACTCAAATGACCCACCCAATAGAATCCAGCCATTTGTCATATTTTAACCAATCACAATCTCACATGTGTCCTCAATCTGACAAGTAGGCTAAATGTGGAACCCACTCTCAGCCAATACATGTTCGACACGTGGAAAAAACTCAGAATACTAGGCTTGGCACCAGCTTTGTAACCGAGCCTCTACAAATCTGCCACGTGTCCTAGAAAAAAACTCCCCCTTACCTCCCCCAGCTCCCTCTTACCTTATAAAGAAAAAAAGTCTCTTCTATACATACATGCATACACATATACGACCAGACACTCCCCGATATCCTCTCCTAGATGTGAATCCTCCGCCCTAATTCTCTCGATCTGGTTACGACCACGACGCCCAAACACGTCACCACCGTTGACGACGTTCTTCACCGCCGCCGGCCACCTCCTCGCCCTCCAAACAACCGATTTCGGAGAATAACTTTCACTATCCTCTGAAGACGATCCGTAACTCTCTCGATCGATCTCCGACTCTCCGCACACCTTAAACGACGGCGTTTTCCGATCTCTGTTTACTCGGAGATCTCCTGTAGCCGGAAATTGCTTCACGGCAGTCATGATGAATTGATGATGATGATCTGTAAATAATATGTGTGTGTTTATGTGTATATATATAGAGGGTGAGAATTAGGAGAAGGTGTGTGCGTGTGCTTTGAGAGGAGGACACGTGTCGGTGAAGGGAGACGGTTGATTGTTTGAACAGTTAGGATGACGTATGGAATGGAAGACGTTGAAGTGTGACCGCACCGAGTGAATGCCGTTGGCTTTCCGCTCTTCTTCAGCCACGCTGCGTGACCACTTCAAACCCACTCCGGCCGTGACGTGTTATGACGCAGGGGGGAGGTAAGGGGGAGTTGGGGGGAGGTAAGGGGGGAGTTTTTTTCTAGGACACGTGGCAGATTTGTAGAGGCCCGGTTACAAAGCTGGTGCCAAGCCTAGTATTCTGAGTTTTTTTTCCACGTGTCGAACATGTATTGGCTGAGAGTGGGTTCCACATTTAGCCTACTTGTCAGATTGAGGACACATGTGAGATTGTGATTGGTTAAAATATGACAAATGGCTGGATTCTATTGGGTGGGTCATTTGAGTTAGTATACTTTTGGTTGGTCATTTCGGATTTTTCTTGGTCAAACTTGGTCATTTTGGTAATTTTCCCAATAGATTATTGTTGTATATGGTATTTGTATAAATCCTTAGGGATTAGTTTGTAATTATTCCTCCTATATATTGGAGTCTTATAGTAATGAAATATTCACTTTTGATATACCAATTCTATCACCTCCTAAGGATTTATACAAATACCATATACAACAATAATCTATTAAGAAGTTTAAAGATTACCTAATATGGTGTATTAGGCCTCTTTAAAAATAAAGCCCATTATTAAAGGATAAATCCAAAGCCTATACCATTTTTTCAAATGAAATGAGATGGCAAATTAAAAATAATGAAGTTTACAAAGTCAAGCTATGTATCACAAACTCACAACTCAAAACAATAATAAAAATAAATTAATATTTATGGTGAAACTTAAAAGAATAACTTTAAGCTTTTAGTTATTTTCTATTAATTTATTTAACTTCAAATAAAAAAAATAAGGTTCATGTTGTATTTGATTTTCGTAATTTATTTTATTGTTGCTTTATTTAATTTTCTCTCTGGTATGTATTCTTAGCAACTCTTTTTCTTTTTTCTTTCTATTATACTAAAAAGTTATTTATCAAACCATAAGTGTTGGGAATTTCCGAGTTCGACGAGTTCGAGATTTGGTTAGATGAAACTCAACGTACCACTTACCGTTTGACCGTTCGCACAACACGGTGAAGATCATGACTCGAAGACTCTCATTAACCGACGACTTGGCATTAGTGACTTTATTATTTATTGGTGTATCATTTATTTGTCACTACTAGTTGTTTATTTACTAGATTGCCCCTAGTCATTGTTAGGTTAGTATATATAGTCTTTCTCATGTGAAAGACTAGTTATGGACGTATGCTTGAGTGAGAGAGCTTAGACATGTTTCTTTGAAGTTGTGTGGGTTCATGAACTCTTGTTCATGAACCTATAGCATGTGTGGGATAGGTAAACATGTAATCATTCGACTCCATATATGATTTCACTTATCTTCATCTTGTTTATCACTACTTCTATTTTATCCTCATCATCATCATCACATCTCAAACACCCAAGCAGAAGATCCGGTCCGTAATGTTCTTCCGGGTGTTTATATTTGTTCTACAAAGACGAAGCTCACAAAGTCTCCGATCCGCTTCCGCTGTGCCATCGGGGTTTGGCTTGGCTCACCGACCCCGGTTTCTACAATTGGCATCAGAGCCATGGTCGAAGAAAACGCAACGATTCGGTTGGTTTCTTCAACTTTGTGTTATCTTGCTTGTTTTTGTAACAAATAGAGATGACTTTTGTTCTTGAAAGGTTTTTGAACTCCCTTGTGTGTTCAAAACCTTATTTTTCTGCTATGTCTTAAAATGTTTTGGGTTTTTGTGTTTAAATCTTCAACACAAAAGTGAGTTTATGTCTGAGTTTCAAGAACTCAAACTCCTCCCAAAATTTGCATTTTTCCAGATCTTCAACGATAAGGTTTTCTTTTGGTCAAATCATTTTGATTAAATTATCTTTTAAAAAGTATGGGAATTTACTTTATTGAAATCCATCCCTACTTTACGTTACCTACTTTGCACTTGATTTTTTTTTTTGACAACTTGTGGCAAGGATAAGTCAACATCATTCTTACCCACATGGGCATGTCAGTAAAAGTCACTATCACTTCCCTTTCCCAACCTAAACACTCAACCGACAAACAATGTATCTTTCTCTCTCCTCATCGAAACTCATAACAACTTTTAGACAAACAAGAGTTACACGTTATGGATGATTATGAAGAAGATCAATGTTAATGAAAACTGGTTTGTGATGGGTTGACAACAAATTTGAGTTCCGCGTTTCTTGAGGTTGTTGTTACTCGAAGATGGTGTCTAGGGTTCATGCTCGTCGTGATCTGGGTTTTCAAGATGACGAGGGTGACGGTGATTATGGGTTAACGGATGTTCAAGTTCTGGGTTTATATTCAGGGCAACGATAGTGTTACTGATTCGTGTTGGGTTGACATAGAAGATCAAGTTGGTAACGTTATTGGGTTTACGATGAAACTTTCTGGGTTGATATTCTTCACGATGGGTTTTTCGTGTGAAAGAGATGATGGCGACAATACTAGGGTTGCGTTTCGTGTTCAGTCCTGTCTCCATCAAACATGGTGCAACTTTCTCTCTCTCATCGTTGTGAAGGAACCCCAACCGAAAGAAGAAGAGCTTCCGTGTGAACCTCTCGTTCGTATTAAACCCATCGGAAAAACGAGCTTTCCGTGAGAACCTCAATGTTCCGGAGTAACTTCGGTTTGTTCCGGAGGAACTCGAAAGTTCCGAGGGAACCGATGTTCCGAAGTAACCTGATGGAGTTCGAGAAAACTGATGAACTTCCGGAGGAACTCATAACCTCCGCAGGAACGGAAATGTTCCGGAGTAAACGGTGTACTCAGTGGGAAACGAAAACCTCCGGAGTAACCTGTGGACCGACAAAGAAAAGTTCCGGAGTAATCACTTGGTGTAACCGGAAAAGTTCCGGAGTAAACTAAAGTTCCGGACTAACTCCGAAACTTCCGGAGGAACTCTCTTGGCCGTAGACTCTTGCCTCCGTTCAACCTTTCTGACCTGTGTTTGCTCTAGGTCGCCGGAGTTGCTTTTGTTCACTCCTAAAGGTCGCCGGAAATGGCTCAGCTCGCCGGAGATTTTCCAAGATGTCGATGGCTGCTGCTACGTTCTGTGTTGCGATTAGGGCACAAGAGAGAACAAGTTGATTTACAAGGAACCGAACTGGGCCTTCTTTTAATCTTCTTTTGGGCCTGCTTATTCCCTTAAATCTTTGGGCTGAAGTGTGAAGGGATTGGGGCTGCAAAATTGACAGATTTGGGCCAGATCAGAATTGAAGACATGTGAGCAGAAAATTAACAGTAAAGCTACTGTTAAATTGAAGAAAATTACTACAAGTCTAACGGGTGCAAACCGTTAAATCCAATGCGACAAATTGATGTACAACTAAGGTACATTTGTAGATTACAAATTATTTTTCTATTTGAGACTCTCTTCGTTATAAGCAGACGTGTTTAGAAGTGGGTTGATTATTGAAGAATGTGCACAAATTTGGGTTTATCTACATTGAAGAATTTGTTTGCTAATGTTGGATTAAGTTCTAGCTTTTGAAGAGTCCTTGAGCCATAACCGTGATGGTAAAAACTAAGGCAAAGTTAGAGTTTGTGACTTGTTGAGGTAATTTATTTGAAGTGGTACTATCTTTGAAGTGAAGCATCGGTTTGGTATTCACAAGACGGTTGAATTATGGAATTGAATCTCAAATTTATCTTTGATCCTTTATCTTGTTGACCTTTAACTACACTGAGGATGATGTTGGCATCCTTAAACATAGTGTGCATGTTAAATCTTGGTAAACACCCTATGGGCTTTGCGGAAAAAGCTAAAAGAAGAACAATTCTTTATCTTAGGGGGAGCTTCACAAAGGGGAGAAGAAAAGTGAAAGATTTGAAACCGTTTGAAGATTGTTTTGAAATCAAGTTGCAAGAATACAAGAGAACCGAATGTCACAAGAGTTGAGTTGTTTATCCGCTTGTTCATCAACCAAATAGGGGGAGATTGTTGGGAATTTCCGAGTTCGACGAGTTCGAGATTTGGTTAGATGAAACTCAACGTACCACTTACCGTTTGACCGTTCGCACAACACGGTGAAGATCATGACTCGAAGACTCTCATTAACCGACGACTTGGCATTAGTGACTTTATTATTTATTGGTGTATCATTTATTTGTCACTACTAGTTGTTTATTTACTAGATTGCCCCTAGTCATTGTTAGGTTAGTATATATAGTCTTTCTCATGTGAAAGACTAGTTATGGACGTATGCTTGAGTGAGAGAGCTTAGACATGTTTCTTTGAAGTTGTGTGGGTTCATGAACTCTTGTTCATGAACCTATAGCATGTGTGGGATAGGTAAACATGTAATCATTCGACTCCATATATGATTTCACTTATCTTCATCTTGTTTATCACTACTTCTATTTTATCCTCATCATCATCATCACATCTCAAACACCCAAGCAGAAGATCCGGTCCGTAATGTTCTTCCGGGTGTTTATATTTGTTCTACAAAGACGAAGCTCACAAAGTCTCCGATCCGCTTCCGCTGTGCCATCGGGGTTTGGCTTGGCTCACCGACCCCGGTTTCTACAATAAGGATTTGTTCAAGTGGATAATAGCGATGAGTGAAGACTTAAACTGGGTTGTCACAAGTTTGATTTCCGAATTTTTAGATTTACCATCCGACCGCTCATAGATGCTCCGACCGCTTATAGATGTTGATTTTCCCTAAAATAGTCTTTCCTTCGGGGTTCAAATCAATTTTACCTGGGCCATGTATTATGTATAGAAGTCTCAGTCACGACGTGCATGTAATGGATCGGAGTCAAGCTATATGACCGGTGCATGTGAATGTTCCCTATATATATCGATCATATGCATGTGTAATTAAGGCAATCTTTCATTATCATCGTAAGGGACCTAAGGGTTAATTATTATTGAACATTTCATTGACTTCTTCTATATGGACAGTTTACTCGTTTTTGTATCTTTTTTATATTTTGTTCTTTATATATTTTAAGTTGTAATATGTATTTAAAGATCTATCTCTAGCACTAAGAATTTTGTTGAATATTATTATTCAAACTTCATGCATCCAATAGTTTGGGTGAAACATAACTATTTATTTAATACCCATATGTAAGGTGCTCATAGATAGCACAGAATCCACTTAAGAGCATTGAGATGACGAAGTTGTGGATCATGCATACACATGCATACCTACTGCACGGTATATGAAATATCCGAACAAATGAAAGTGAGATATGAAGCGCCCCCACTAAGCTTCTGTAATGTGTAAGGTCATCAACTGGAGGTCCAGCATCAATGCCAAGTTTTCCAAATGTGTCAACTGGTGAATGAGAAGGGTTGTACTTTGCCTGCACTTTGCCATCTTTGTCTATGCTAGAATGTCATGTGCATACTTTTGTTGAGATAGAAAAGACCAAGTGGATTTCGAGTTACAAAATACCAAGAAAGTATACGAGAGGGCCAAGATATTTCATTGCGAACTGTTTGGATAGATGAAACCTAATCTATTGCTTGAGAATATGAGATGACATGGTAAGGATAATATCATCAACATATAAGAGAATATATGTTGTCTCCGTGCCATGGCGATAGACAAACAATGAGCGATCACAAATGTTGTGTCGAAACCCAACGGTGGACATGATTTATGATGATGTATCAAATTCTGGATTACATCTAAAGCAAAAACATAAAATTTACATGGTAAGTACTTTTTAAAAAATGTAACAATAAAATATATATAATATGTACCCTTATGATCATTTATCCAATTAATTTTGATCATTGACCTAATACCCCTAAGTATTTAACAGGAAATCACTTTATCAGCGTAATTGCTCTTACTTATTAAATTGGGTTTCCCCTTGGGTGTGTTATAAATTAGAGGACATTAGAGATCATAAACACCTTTTAGTCCAATCACATATATAATACTCGATCACTCGGGGTCTTCGCACCTCATTCACGTGAACTAAGTTCTTCACGTTTTTCACCCTAAGAGCACAACCTAAATGGGAACCAAGTCAATCACGTCTTTCTTCTCCGTATCTACAGGCCTATCTAGTTTATCAGGTATGTAATCCTCTATCAGTTTTCCATTATGATTAACAAGAATTGATCAATTGTGGTGTTATAGCATATGTTGTTATAGCATATGTTGATGAATAAATTCTTTTCCCTATACTGGAATTAAAACGGAAAACTGTGTTTTGAATTACCAAAAGAACGTTGTTTTATACGTCTAAGTTTTGCTATTCAAAAAGGGCTGGCGACGCAGCTTGTTGCTCGCCTTCCCTGCATGACGACTTGAAGTCGTGTGTATTTCCCTTTTCGAGTTGTAAGTTTCTTTGGTGAATTTATAAAATGTTAATTAATAAGTTTCAATTCGGTTAAGTCACAACTTTCATAAACCCTAAATACTCATCTCATGTCTTTCAAGATATAAGTATTAGTTTTCACGAAATCAGATAAATTCCGGTCCACACCTATCACTTGATTAATCATACGAATAGTTACTCTAGTGATCACTTCCAACTAAATTAACTAAAATCAATTGAGTCTCACAAAACCTGGCACCAGAAAGGATTACAATTTTACAAATTGTTTACAAATCAAATTAAAAGTGCAAGTTTCACAGCCAATTAAAATTTAATCTTTGTTTTCATGTGATGAGGCCTTTTTTCTTTTTTTCTTTATCAAAATGAACGGTCAGAACTCAGAATTCAGTTTAATAATTTTATGGACTTCGCTCCTAATTCCAATAGGGGCTAGCAAAAGCTGTTATACCTTTAGGTTGGCTCATGGGCTTTGCAGGTTTTTAGTGGGCTAAAATAAGTTCATTTAAGTTGGCTAAAGATCAGTAACTAAACATCCAAACATATATAATAAAGGGGACCATATATATAATAGTTTGGTGCCCCTTAAGGTTTGGGCCAAAAGCTGAGCCAGACTTGATGTGTAGAGCCTCATTGAGGTGCACATATATAAAAAAAATCAATTTTGAAACAGGTTTGGATGAAATTGGTTTGGTTCATATATGTTGTGTCTGTTTAAAACAGATTTGGGTATATACATAACTTTGTGTTTAGTAGAATTGGGTTTGCTATTCAAAAGGGCCTAGCGGCGTAGCTTGTTGCCCGCTTACCCGCCACCTCTTTGTAATTTGTTGTGTTTTATTATGGAATGAAATTAACTTGTTAAAAGTTAAAACTGTTAAAAATCCAATCTGATTTGATCTGGGATGTTATGATTCTACTTTAGAATCTGGTTTAAAACCGACCCGTTTTGATCCAATTCGGTTCTAATTAACTTTCAATGTCTTGATTCGAACTAGTTTTAGTTAAAACCGGACCGGGTTGGCCCAATAGTTAGTTTTGTGTACCACTACTCACAAAAAACTATCCAATAGAAATCGATAGATTAAAGCTTAATTAAAAAAATAACTAACACGTCTATAAGTGTAACAGATACTTACGACAACGATATTATTTTACGTCTAGTAAAGCGTCACAAGTGTTGTTATCAATCACTCGGAGTCTCGGTTTCATGTGCCGTGCCATGAAGGCAAAGTATATACGAGTTCTTTAGAAAGTTTATTAAAACTAGTCAAAAGAATCGTTTTGAACCACAAATATATATGAAGAAAATGAGTTAATAGACTAAACCAACTTGCCCTTAATAGAAACAAGATACGACTTGTAGTTTTCTCGGGACGACTTCAAATACTTACAACAACGTTAATTTCAATCAACCCCAAACAACAAAATTGTTGTTATCAGTTACTTACTTTAGGTCTCGATCTAAGTCAAAGTAAACTCGGACCTTTTAGAAGACTATTCAGAATTGCACGGGTAACATTTAAACAAAAGGAATTTTAAATATGGTGTTAGGTATTATGTATCATTTTTATAAAAAAGACGTCATAGGTGCTTTGGAATACTGCTTTTATTTTCTCATTCAGACCAGGAGTGATGGGCAAAATATACAAATTCGATCTCTTGAGTTTTAGTTTGTACAAATCCGGTTTCAAGAAAACTGGGATGATTGTATAAGTTTTAAAAAGATAGTGTGTGGAACACAGGGTCCTTTGTATATGGTTTTGTATTGGTCTATTTATTTTTGTTTAGTGAACGAAAATAAGTGTGAACTGTAGGTTGCTAGTGTGGTGTTTTAGTGTGTGTGTTTTTTTAGTGTACAAACAAACACAAATGTATCTTGTATAATCTCACTACTAGACAATTGATCATTTATGATTGAAAATACGATTATAAATTTCAGGACTAATTTGCGAACAAAATCGTTCTGGTTGTAAAATTAATGACAACAATCAAGTTGCAAACCCATATCAAAACTAGTGACTGGCAAAATTTGCAACTGTCACATTTCAGTTGCAAACAAGTCACAAAACAACTAAACATTTTGGTTTTGCTATATAAAAAAATTTACGATGTCAAGATCTATATATATTGTTTTAAGCAGCTTGATTTTGTTATACAAAAAATGTTTTCGACACAACTTGTTATGAACCATAATAGTAGTAGGCCCATCCTAGCAAGCCCAATCAAGAAGCCCAACGAGTTGAATGGATTCGTGGGGGTAGATAGAACGATGCTTAATATAAAGAGAGGGATCGAGAATAAGGTATGCTTATTGATCATTGGATTGTTGTTCTTCTTCCCGTCGATATCTGTAATCTAACTCTTCCCATCTCGTGTGTGTTCTGTGTATTTTCAACCATCTGGTTTACTTGTTTAATTGCATCAGTTATCATAGTTGTTTGTTTGATTGAAATTGAGTTTGCTTCACAACTTGTTTCACATTTGTCTTCTACTTTTTGTGAACTTTGATACT
>JBCNJP010000003.1:742148-788670 GCA_039602395.1 Deinandra increscens subsp. villosa | reverse complement strand
AATTTAAAGTTTATGAACCTTGCTCAAAGCATATGAATGATCTTGAGATTGATACAACTTATGATTCTGGGTTTTGGATGGCCGCCCCTTCCTATAAAGAATCACTACTTTTACCCATAATATTCAATGATGGTATGCATTTTATTTATTTATTTATTTTTTATTTTTTTCCGATAATATATGCTGTTATAAAATATATATTTTAGATGGAAAACTTTTAATAAATAGTTTCTATCACTCACATAAAGTTTCTTTTTTCCTGAGAATTTTATTACTATTTCAATCTCGATTTTGTATAGTTTTTATTCTTCTGAAAGTTTAATGAAAACGTAGGTAACTTTATTACCATATTTATATGCATGTAAACATCATCCTAACGGTGGTTTTCCAATGTCTTCCAACCGTCATACGACCAACGGTTGTATGACGGTTGGTTTGACATTAAAAAATTCATATGTATGTAGGGTTGTAAAAGAACCGAACCGAGCTGAACAAACGAAGCCTTGTTCATATTCGTTAGCTTTCACAAACACATAATAAACAAAAAATCTTGTTCGTGTTCGTTTGGCGTTTGTTAAATTGTTCACGAACGTAAACGGACATATACTATTTAAAAAAAAAATTTGAAAATAACATTATTAATTTCAAACATAAGACGCAATCAAGCTAAATAAGTATCTATATATATTTAAGCACTTAAAATAAAAATTATAAACATAGTTATTCAAAACAAAACACAAGTTAGAAATAATAATTATCAATATAATAATCGCATAATAATATTATGAAGATTTTAAATGGTAAAATTTGAATGAACATCTTACTGAACATAAACGAACACCTTACAAAACGTTCACAAACACAATTGAGCGAACACGACCCATGCTCATATTCGTTTGTTTAACTAAACAAACGAAATTTCGTATTTATATTCGTTTATTTATTAAACGATCGCATGTAAACTAACTTTACGTCAAACGATTCACGAATAGTTCGGTGAATATAATAGACGGTCAGATTGGATGTAATAAAATCATTATCATTTATCACTGTCACAAATCTTTTCATGGAAGTTACATGACCATTTTTTTTTATTGTTTTCTTGTTTGTTTGATTTTACTCAACATATACGTGATGATTGTGTAGTAGCTCTATGACACAATATGTATCTATGTGTGATAACCTTAGTCTTCGGGTGTAATTTTTTTGTATCAATACGTGTGGTAAAACCGACCTTTTCCGCATAAAGATCATACGCTTTAACCGCATCAGACCAAGTGTTATAAATAGTACCCTTGATGGGTTTGGAACTATCAGAAATTTCTGGCATCCATAGCATAGTTCCACTTGACGTCGCATATACATGGCTTGTGATATGTCCTACAAATTAATATGCATCGACAGATTGAAACATTACATAAACATAGAGTAAAATTTAAAGTTGGAAACAATGGGTTTGGGGTTTACCACGTTCTTCGACATCAATTAAACGGGCTCCTGGTGTAGTATCAAAATGACTAGTTGTGACAACCGGCAATTTCTCAGGTTAACCCCGTTAATAACTTGTGTTATATTTCGATAATGTCCATTACCTCAGTTAACTAGAATGGTTACACGAACACTGCACATGAGTCTAGACGTCGGTTAACTTACCTGACTGTATATAATTTATAATTTTTATATAAATTATATTTTATGATTTCATGAAAACGTTTTGTCATTTTATGTGACAATTATATCTATTATTTTTATGTGGTATATATATATATACGCACGTCGTTTTATAATTTTATGTGACGATGTGTCGCGTAATCGTACGAGACGTTTCTGTGATTTTATAGAAATTTAAAACAATATATAGTGATGGGTTATAACTATGATTTTATGTGCTATGGACATATGTTGTTATTATTTTTTAAAAGAAAAACTTCGTTCGTTAAATACGTTGTGGCGTACACTCGAATAATCGTAGCCAAGTTAGTCCTTGCTTGACCCTCGTTAAGGTTCGTTAAACGTTTTTTTTTAACTCCGAGGGGCCTAAATTGTAATTTTCTAAACCTGTATTCTATCTAATAATCTAGAGGGACCTGAGTGTCATTTCCATAAACGTTGTGTCATCTTAGTAAATAGGAGGGGGACCATTTTTGTCATTTAGACAAACTTGAAATTTAATATTTTTTCGTGGACTTGAATCTCGTTCGACCGTCGGAGACTCGTAACCGCATCGAATTCAATTTCGACTTAACTCCCTACCGATTACACTCCATGATTACCATTCTGAAAGCTCCCGATCGTTCCTTTGGTGATCATTGTGACCACTATCGCTCTCTCAAACTCTCTCCCTTCCTATCTCGTTTTTTTTTGTTTTTCCGGTGAACTCGGGAATTCCGGCTGAATCCCCAACGAAACAACACCATTTAGAGACCCCTGTGATCACGAGAACAACTACAACCCGTAGAGCATCATCGTTTGTCCCGATATTGAAGTTCAAGTTCGAAGCGGGTTTGAGTTCGGTTTCGTTTCGGCAAAGAAAAACGCGTCAAAACTCATTCTCGGTGCGAGGTAATCACTCCTATTCTTTAGTCGCACCTTCTACTCTATGTTGCTTCTATTTTCACGATTTTCCGGTGACCGGAAATATAACTCCGGCCACCGGAGTTTTGGGGAAGAAAGTGATGACATGGCGTAACTGTATATATACTCACTGCACTGGATCGAAACACAACTTCGCATGTAGCGCAGTTGGTAGGCGCGTGACCTGGGACCGAGAGGTCACCGGTTCGAATCTCCCCAGCCCCATAACTTTTATCTTGTTTTTTTCCCTCCTGATCCGGTTACTTGTTGATGTATGAATAAAATAGTTGGGCTGCGAACCAGTTAACGAATCAGCCCTTAGCCTAGTGGCTAGGGCGCTGTTCTACAAGCTTCAGGTCAGGGGTTCGAGTCCCGTGACCTTGTTTTTGTTGTTTTATTTATTTTTGATGAGCTCAAACATCGTTTGGTCTAAAACTCAACAACGACCCGTGATGTTTCCATGAACCCCGTTGGGTTCTCGCTGAACGTTTATATTATGAAAGCGTTTAGATATAAATAAATTTAAGAATTCAACGATTTCGTTATTATTAATATAAAATGTTTTAAACTGTCACACGAACATTTTAAAGATTTTCTTTAAACTCTTGAATTTTGTCACGGCATACAAATATATATTTAGGCCGTTTTATTTTTCACACTTTCAACTACGCCTTGATATTTATATTTATGAACATATATATATTTACCTGATCGTCCCTACATCGATTATTTGGAATAATATACGCACTTTGATTTTTGTAAATCTTTGTATCCTCGACTTAATGTCATCCTTTGATTTCTCTTGAATAAATGATTTTTATCACATATTGAAATCTATCACCTACATCACATATGGAATTACTTGTCAAATTAACACCGTCATCTAGGCTATGTGACTCTTGTGCGGACACACACTTACGTATGTAAATTCGTTAGGTGCTCGGTAAATTACACAAGACTCGAAGTTTTAAACTAAATTGTAGCAGCGCTCCCTAAGGTGAGTTTCACAACCTTTACGTTACGTCCGGTTTTGGACGATAACACACGCAAACACGTTACACCCGGGTTAGGGTGATAACACGACAACGTTTATGTATGATTAAAGTAGAAATCCAACATATATCACATGTTCACGTAAAATGCTTATCTTTGAAAGTCCTTACTTATCGAACCGTTAATAGTTTATAGCGAGGGGATATTGGGTAGTACTACTGGGGTCTGACAAACCCCACTCAGCGGGCACGAGATGCACCACCCGACTGGCGGTCGGACTGAGGACAATGTCAGCCTAACTTACCGTGATCGAGAAGACACGGGGAAGGCAAACCACGTAAGGATTATTCCTACAACTAATTGGTCAGCTTCGGTTGCGAACGTTTTAGTGACATGAACTTAGGCTCGCTACCTACGATATGGATTGTACTGTTAATATACATGCTTATATACGAATAAAAACTGTTGTATTCGTACTGCATAACTATACTAGTTATACTTATGTGCTTATGTGAACTCACCAACATTAGTTGACACTTGCTCTTATGCATGCTTTGCAGGACACTAGGAGAATCTGATTTTTGGGCACGTACGTTGGCTAAAACCTTTTTAGTTTGGGAATTTGTTTTTAAAATCTTTTCGACTTGAACTGGTTTTTACATATCGGGCGCTTGCTTGCGCAACTTGACTTTAATGTGCTTCCGCTTAACTTTATACTCTGGTTTGTATATTTCCCGTTTGGAAATATATTTACATTTTAAACCCTAAACTTATGTTTGATGTAACTAATGACTCGGGTCCTGGTCTGGTTCACACCCCACACAGTAAAACTCCGTTAGTGGAAATTGGGGGTGTGACACTAGTAGTGCCAGAGCTACTTTGAACATTAGGATTTGTTAACACATGAACTTCGGTAATGTCCGGCTCTATAATTGAGTCTTTAGTTTCATTTCCATCCAACAAATTAGTGTGTGATAAAGCAATAGATGATCGTGCATCAACAATCACACAAGCTGAAATTATATAAAGAGTGACATATACAGTTTCAATAAAAAGTTGGATGGTAATTAACACTATGATTTCAGGAGTTGATTGCGGCCTAATAATTATGCATACATGGTACATATATGAATCACAGTGACATAGATTACCTCCATTGTCAATATCGTTGATATTGATTTCATCACCAGAGAATTCTTGAACTGATTCTCCAAATTTTCAAACTGAATTGGTGATTTGTTCAGAACTAGCGTAAGGTACAATTGCATTTGATTGATCAATAGCAGAAGAACCCTCATTATAAGACATCGCTGTAGAAATTAAGTGGTATGGAATAATGAAATCACACATATCTTTGAAGATGTAGTGGATCTAAACAAAGGATTAAGGTCGAAATTCGCAAAATTACCTGTTGATCTAAACAAAGGATCTAGGTCGATTAGGATGGGTGTTGCTGATTGTGATACCGACGTTTATAAATGGGGAAGCAGGGACGAACGAAACTATGGCTAACGGAGGAACACGCCGGAGAGAACGCCAGATGGAATGAACGCAACTACAGTCGTCGGACGGGATAAACACCGGTGAGGGCGAGTTACCCTGAGAGATCGCAGGTTGATAACGCGTTAGGGTTTATAACGAAGGGGATAAGCGGCTAATATTCTAAACTTTAAGGTTAAAATAATAGACTAATTAATTGCCTCATATTCTAGTAAAATTAAATTAAATTAAAATATAATATATAATAAAAGTAATAATAAATTAATAGTTAATGGATGACTTAAAAACCCTATGTATATTCGACACAAAAAATTCACCCATGATCCATTATATCGCATATAAAGCCCAAATTCATATTACCTTTTCTTTATGGCAAAAACCTAAAAAGTTTCCATCCAAATTTCATACACGAAACGAAGATGTCCGACAACATTCCGTGCGATCTCCAAGCCGAAGTCATCAAAAAGGTTCCTGTCAAGTCTTTGATTCGATTCAGATCGGTTTCGAAGCAATGGAAGTCTCTCATCGATAGTTCTCAGTTTATAATCGATCACAGCCTCAACCAGACTCAGCCACGCCAGCTGCTGGTAAGCTACAAAGTAGATAACAAGGACATATGTGTTTCTATCATTGATGATGATAGCTTCCCCCATAACAAGTTTTCTCCTATTCGTCATCCTCCGAATGTTAATTCCATTCCCCATGCAATAATGCTCGATTGCTCTCACGGGTTGGTTTGTTTGTACAATTTTCAACGAGAGATTATGGATGGAAAGGATGTCGTTGTTCTTTGGAATCCATCGATTAGGAAATCTGTTGAAATAATGTTGCCTCATGGATTAATTACTGTTGTTGGCGTTGGGGTGTGTCGTAAAACTAGTGACCCCAAGATCGTCAAGGTTTCTACCGATTGGAAGGCTGAGGTTTTTACGTTAAAAACTGGTGATTGGAGAAGCATATCAATGAATCTGCGTCGGCCTCTAAAACCATTTATATTTTATGATAACCAGGTGGTTATGGACGGGGTTATTTATTGGGTTGCTTATGATTTGGGTAGCAAAATTACTCTGATTATTTCATTTAATTTGACAAGTGAAAAATTTGGAGAAGTAACCCTTCCAGATAGTTTATCAGGACTTAGGTATCAACTCATCTACAAGCTTAATGAGTCTCTTGCTTTGATTGATCATAAAGATGACCTTTGTGATGTGTGGATGATGATAAAGAATGGTGATCCTATGTCCCCGTTTACAAAATTATTCACGATTGATTTTGAGAAATTGATATATAATTTCATAATTGGATTCAGGATGAATGGGCAACCAATAGTGGAGGAAGTAGATATGCGTGATGCTAAGAATCCGACCTCAAAAATTAAAGTTTATGAACCTTGCTCAAAGAATAGCAAAAATTTTGAGATTGTTACAGCTTATCGTTCATGGTCCAAGATGGTCACTTCCTATACAGAATCCTTACTTCTTCTTGATCATTTTACTTCTAATATTCAGTGATGGTATGCATTTTTCAAATTTTTCTCTAAATCAGGATTTTAATTGCTTACAAACAATCTTGAACCTTGATTATAGGACATTTAACTTCAACTACATCATTTTATTTTTAGCACGGAGCCACGGATCCTTGTGTCATGATATATTAGTTACTCCCTACAAAATGTCCTTCCAAACAAGGGTTTTGGCAACCACGTAACAAATCCGAACAACTGTATATATAGCCAACAAAATCTAGACGCATATGCTTTAGAGGCTCCCCGTGGCAGCGACCCTAAATGTCTTAAAACCAACTATTTTTCTAATATATAGTCAGAGTCGTCGATAAGCGTCTTACAACGATGTTGGAGACGACAATTACGCTATCTCTCTCTTTTTTTAAACTAAAAATTCTAAAACTATAAGGACCTCCTCCAACCATATTCATATACGGACATTGATGTCTTTACCTATAGTCGTCTGACCTTGTTTTTTTAATAATAATTATAAAATAATCTAATAAATAGTAAAGTAATGTCACTCTACTAATCCCTCTTGTTGGACTTTTTTAGCGTCGTCTAATAGTATTGTTGCTCGACCTTGTGTAGATGTGCCCCCCCCCCCCCCCCCACCCACACACATAAAGTAGAGCTTAACAAAATTATTACACAATTGACTGGTTACTTAGTAAAGGCGTCCAGGTTCTTTTTATCAATGAGGCCGGCTATATCAAATTTTGCAATTCCAATTTGAAATTTGTTTTTTATAGGGTGATAATTATAATTTCTACAATCTATTTCTGTGTTAATTTTTTAATTAAAAAAACTAATTTCTCTCTCCTCTACGTACACAATCCAATTTAACTTATTTTTTTACTTGTATTTACAATCAAATCCAACCAAACTTTGTATTATATAAATATAATTTATGATTAATTATATATATTAAATAATTATTTTATTTTGAAGTAAATAAGTTAGTTATATATATATATATATATATAATAAGAATAAAAATAAAAATAAAATAAAAAAGTTATAAACACATATTTTATGGATAACTTTTTATCAAAAAAATATGACCAAGCTATAGCGCATAACACGTGGCACATAAGATAAAACGGTTAATTTTTTTATATTTATTTAATATTAAAAATATTTTTTTTGAAATATCTCTGTTTTTAATAAATTTTATATTGGGATGTTAAAAAAAACTACATAAGAACTGTGTTTAGATATTCTTGAAAAGTTAAATATCACAAGTTATTTAAGAAAAATGATATTATATAGGAAATTAATTTGTTTGAAGAAAAAAGAAAAAAAAATTAAGAGGAGACCAATCTGCATCAACACCCAAAGAGAATTCGGCTGCGTTAGCATGTCCGATGTTAAGCACAACCATCCAAATTTCTTCAAAATCTTATATTTTACAGAGATGATATGTTAATAGTGTACGGAAAGGATACAAACGTTATTATTAGAATCATTAAGGTAGCAGTTTGAGAATAATCAGGATATCATATATGAATCTACCGTGGCTTGTATTTAACCCCTCAACTTGATACATGATACGATTGGGTTGTATAATCGGGTTTAATGTTGAATTCGTAACCCTAAGTAGGTTTGGTTAAAATTTTTAATCCATAACTAATTTCTGTATCCGGGTTGGTTTATTCGGTAATCAGGTTTGTGTGTGATAATATGATGACCTAAACTTTAAGGTTAAAATAATAGACTAATTAATTGCCTCATATTCTAGTAAAATTAAATTAAATTAAAATATAATATATATAATAAAAGTAATAATAAATTAATAGTTAATGGATGATTTAAAAACCCTATGTATATTCGACACAAAAAATTCACCCATGATCCATTATATCGCATATAAAGCCCAAATTCATATTACCTTTTCTTTATGGCAAAAACCTAAAAAGTTTCCATCCAAATTTCATACACGAAAGGAAGATGTCCGACAACATTCCGTGCGATCTCCAAGCCGAAGTCATCAAAAAGGTTCCTGTCAAGTCTTTGATTCGATTCAGATCGGTTTCAAAGCAATGGAAGTCTCTCATCGATAGTTATCAGTTTATAATCGATCACAGCCTCAACCAGACTCAGCCACGCCAGCTGCTGGTAAGCTACAAAGTAGATAGCAAGGACAGATATGTTTCTATCGTTGATGATGATAGCTTCCCCCATAACAAGTTTTCTCCTATTTGTCCTCCTCCGAATGTCAATTCCATTCCCCATGCAATAATGCTCGATTGCTCTCATGGGTTGGTTTGTTTGTACAATTTTCATCGAGAGATTATGGATGGAAAGGATGTCGTTGTTCTTTGGAATCCATCGATTAGGAAATCTGTTGAAATAATGTTGCCTCATGGATTAATTACTGTTGTTGGCGTTGGGGTGTGTCGTAAAACTAGGGACCCCAAGATCGTCAAGGTTTCTACCGATTGGAAGGCTGAGGTTTTTACGTTAAGAACTGGTGCTTGGAGAAGCATATCAATGAATCTGCGTCGGCCTCTAAAACCATTTATATTTTATGATAACCAGGTGGTTATGGATGGTGTTATTCATTGGGTTGCTTATGATTTGGCTAGTAAAATTGCTTTGATTATTTCATTTGATTTGACAAGTGAAGGATTTGGAGAAGTAGCCCTTCCAGATAGTAGTTTATTGGGACCCAGCTATCAATTCATCTACAATCTTAATGAATCTCTTGCTTTGATTGATTATAAACATGGCCATTGTGATGTGTGGATGATGATAAAAAATGGCGACCCCAAGTCCCCGTTTACAAAATTATTCACGATTGATTTTGAGAATTTGATATATAATTTCATAATTGGATTTAGGATGAATGGGCAGCCAATAGTGGAGGAAGTAGATATGCGTGATGCTAAGAATCCGACCTCAAAAATTAAAGTTTATGAACCTTGCTCAAAGAATAGCAAAAATTTTGAGATTGTTACAGCTTATCGTTCATGGTCCAAGATGGTCACTTCCTATACAGAATCCTTACTTCTTCTTGATCATTTTACTTCTAATATCCAGTGATGGTAGGCATTTTTCAAATTTTTCTCTAAATCAGGATTTTAATTGCTTACAAACAATCTTGAACCTTGATTATAGGACATATAACTTCAACTACATCATTTTATTTTTAGCACGGAGCCACGGATCCTTGTGTCATGACTCATGATATATTAGTTATATTTTCTTATACAAATACACACATACATGTGTTTGATGCATCTTTACTTATTATGCCAGTAATGTCCTTTTTCAAGAAATAAAGTTCTTTGGTAGCATACATTATCACATAGGTACGAAGGGAAAAAAAATATTTAAGTTTAATGTTATTCTAAATAGAGCTGGTATAAAGTTATTTTGTAGGATGTCTTATTGTTCAAGGAGTAAAAAAACAGTAAGTCATAGAGCTATAGTGTCAGTGTAAAAAGTATAAGGCCTTGACAGTTTGCTATTTTGAGAGCATTAAAAGTACATTTTAAAGGCTGTATAAATATATTTTTCTATTTGTTATACCTGGTGAGTCATGGCTGTGGTTACAGGTTGGTTTACCAGCTGGAGTATGTAGCTCTGGTGGTGATAAGAGCCGAATTGTTTCGCTCAGGTAGCAGTCAACTGCCATGAGTACATTGAAGAACTTATAACTTGCATGTTAATAAATAAGGACCGATATACATTTATTTTTAAGTCATGAAAAGAAATATGAATGAACATATTAACAGATCCTATCGGTGTGCAAGTTAAGAATATGGACATTTGAATCTACAACATGAAATGGTTCTTGATTCAAAACACTGAAGATACTTTTATTTTCGTTGGTAAGTATCATAAAGGAATCTTGTTGAACAGCAATGTAATTTCTTAAAATACATTTATGCCAACAGAATGTCAATAAATGGTCATATCTGAAATCATTAAAGAAAGCTTCTGAAATGTAAGTGTTTACCTTTGGTCTAGGAGTGTGATTTTGACCATGTTGTAATTCTTCTTCTTTTGTAGTCCAGATGATCGCTGAACACGTCCAAGATAGTCCTTTTTTTTAAGGCATAAGTGTGTTAATTTTTTACTCATAAGGTTTATTACTATGAGAATGATAAAGACGGTATGTTTTTGTACCTGTAAGGAAGGGATACTTCGGCTTTAAATTTGCTTCCAGTTTGTCGTAGGAAGCAAAGTCGAAGTACATAGTTGGAATGTTTCTTTCGGTTATTGGTTTGACAATGGTTATGTTTGTGAGAAGAAGTGCTGCTGAGTGAAAAACTGCTCTGCCTGTAGCTCGTGGTTCTGTACAGATATGATTGTTGATGGAGTAGCATCCATTTGCTTTCATTAGAGCAAAATTTTTGTCTACTTTTGCTTCAATTGCATCTCCCTGTTTATTAAGAGGCAAATTATATATAATAACTTAGTATGTATTTCTCAGTCAATATGAATAACAGTTTCTGTAGAGTACTTGCCTTTGCATCTACTAATAGATAGTATAGATCTTTGCTCTCTTGACCGCCCATGTAGGGTGTATATTTTCTTATGAGCCTAACTTCCAGCGGGAATGGTTTCAGTCGCGGTTTAATGTCTGCGATTCCCTTTGAAACCATTGTCATTGTGTTTCTGTTCATTGAAAAAAATGTCTGTGTAGTAATTCATGTATCATGTCTACCTATTAGATATTTCCATGTGTGTAGGTGCGCATCTTAATAATAGTTTTAAAATACATACTATTAGTAAATGTATTTAGAACAGAGAGCACAAAATCCAAATTAGTAAAAGAATGCAACTATAGACATAAGAACTAAAACTGTTGTAGTTTCAAACCAAAATTTATGCATAATAAGAAGAAACAAAACAGAAATGTATCATTACAGTCCTATCAGAAACCTATAATTTAGTTATCGAATCACACCTCTACAAATAGAGAACATACTAATTGTGATTCTAAAATTACATTCATGATTTAGAAGCATATAAGTAACTTATGATCTAGCTACTGAGAATTTACTATTCTATAGAACTCTAATGAAATTTTTTGTAGAACACTGTTCGAGCTATGGACATGAGAAGCAAGACTATTATATTTTCATTTTCAAACAAAAACAAAAGTTTATATGTAACAACAGGAAAATGAAGATAATCATTAAAAGTTTGAAAATACATACTCCTAGTTGAGGACTGCAACTGTAAGTAATCTCACAATCACAATTACTATTATATGTTACTCTTAGGATTTGAATAGTACATTTCTGTTCAATTGACATGAGAACCATAACTCTTATTATTTCAAACCAAAGTCTATACAAAACAGATAAAAAAAACAAAAATGTACTATTAGAGTCCTATCAGCAACCTTTGATTTGGTTATTCAATAACATAGATAAACATAATTAAAAAAGATGTTTTCTTGTAAAGCCACAGCAAAAGGTGAATAACATGGTTAAAAGACATGTACAGAGGATCAAGTAACGAAAAATAATGAGTTTCATGGATCTATAAAATAATAGCACACAATGATAACATGAATAGTTTTATGAATTTAACTAGCTATATACAACTTACTTCTAAACTAACACCATCTGAAATTATGAACAAATTATATATATGGAAGGAATGAGAACAGAATTTCACAAACAATTAGCTTTAGCATGGGGTGACAATTACGATATCAAATTCTTAACCATCAACATAAGTTTAATGAAGGCATTTCATCGAACAACCTCCTTTCTTCTTTATCCTCTTTACTATCTTCTTTGTCTTTCTTTATGGATGGATGTAATTGAAGAGCAGAGAAAAATTTGATTGGTGGAGTGAATGTGTTGTTGTAAATATGTCATTGGGTAGATAGAACGTAGTATAGGAGATCTCCTCACAATCCAACAATTCTAAATGTTATATATATATAAATGATTTAAAAATCCTATATTGATACAACTATTGACCCCAAGATCGTCAAGGTTTCCGCCGATCAGAAAGCTGAGGTTTTTACGTTAAACACTGGTGTTTGGAGAAGCATATCAATTAATTTGTGCCTGCCTGCCTGCCTTTAAAATCGTTCAGTTTTAACCATAACCCGATGGTTATGGACGGGATTATTCATTGGGTTGCTTATGATTTGGATAACATAAATGCCGTGATTATTTTATTTGATTTGACAAGTGGAGAATTTGGCCGGAGAATTAGCCTTTCCCGATAGTTTATCACAACCCGACTATAGGTTCATCTATAAGCTTAATGAGTCTCTTTCTTTGATTGATTACAGTGATGAACTTGAACTTTGTGATGTGTGGATGATAAAAAATGGTGTTCTCGAGTCCGTGTCTACAAAATTATACACGACTGATTTTCAGACATTAGGTGATTCCAGATTATATAGTAGCATAAATGGATTTAGGATGAATGGACAACTAATGGTGAAAGAACTAGATATGCGAATCCGAAGGTAAAATTTAAAGTTTATAAACCTTGCTCAAAGCATATCAAGTACCTTAAGATTGATATATCTTATGATTCATGGTTTTGGATGGTCAGTTCCTATACAAGTTCCTACACACAAACATTACTTCTCCTTAATCATTCTACTTCTAGTACTTACTAATGATATGCAAAATTTATTTTCATTTTTTTATTACCTTTTATAAAATAAGGATTTTAATTGAATAAAAACAATCTTGAGCCTTGATAAATTAGTAATTAATGATTTAAGCATCTTTTACCGCATGCACTAACACTCCAAAATACAATTGAAAAACACAGCAATACTTGTCCCTATCTAAAGCTAAGTATCAATTTGCTCTGTTTCTAATCCAAAGGTCACCACCATCTGATGGGAGGGTTTGTTTGTTGTTGTCCATGGCTAGTCGTAGTCGCACGTAGCTTATTTTTCACTAACATATTTATATTTAAGTGGGTTGCACGTAGAAATGATAAGTATTTTTAGCGTTGGGTTAGAAGATGTTTGTAGAAAGAATTGGTAAAAAACTGACGTGTCACGCTGAGTAGGACTGTTTGTGAGAAGTAGTGACGAATCCGGAATATTTTTTTCAGCGGGGGCAAAAAAATGATCCGTTAAAAAAGTATTATATTGTACCGTAACAAAAAGAGAAAGAAAAGCCAATCAAGATATTGTTTGTTAACTCAAAATTCAAACGGCTGGTTTATAGGTTCGTTCGCTAGACCCTTGGATCGCTCTCAAAATCCAGATTACGTCATAATTAATTTATAATTTATGAAAATATATAACTATATAGAATACATAAACAAGTTTATAGCGATGACAATAATAAATAAAAAATACTGATTTTTATAGCAACGCCTAGATTTTTATAGGATAAATTCATCATATATGTATTTTGTAAGATCTAAATTCATAAACTTTTGCACACTATTTACCACCAAACTATATTTTTCGGATGATAAAAAACTCATTAATTATAGAATAACTAAATACATCTAATAATAATTAAAATATATGATAAAATGAGATACTTGCATAAATCATATATGCATAGTAATTTGTCGTCCTCCAGGGCTTATAACTTTGTGTTTAGTAGGATTGGGTTTGCGATTCAAAAGGGGGTTGCGGCGCAACTTGTTGTCCGTTTACCCGCCACTTCTTTGTAATTTGCTTGAATAGTAAATAAATCAAAGTTCCAATTTGTAAGAGCCTGTAGTCCTATACGTATGCCTAAATAGATGTTTGACTTAGTGATTACATGCTAATCCACTTTATTCTCTATATACTACTATAGTAGTGTATCCTTCTTCGTCTTTCTCAACCTGCAACTTTTACAAATCCAGCCACCATTGTTTAAAATATTTTTGCTTCTTTCCGCTTAAAATAATTAAGCTTCTTTCCGCATTTAGTAGAGTGGTTTTTAGGGGCGTGTTAATTAAATGGACAGGGTCACAAGTTTTTTAGCTTAAACTCCATAAAACTTTACATTGATGAAAGAATTGGTGTTAGCGTTGTGAACAGTCTAAAACATATCAAACATTTACGGCTTCATTACAACCCGTTTAACTTATTTAGATCGTACACGACGGGTTAGATGGGGGTGTTGTTCAGTTGAATGTTATGCACACCGGTCCAAGTCTAGCTAATAACCATATAACACAAAAGTGGACCCAACCAAGCAGCCAATTCAAAAAAGTCTACCGAACACAGCTTGTTTCCCGTAACCTTGTATCTCATTCTAAACTTTCTCGAAATAAGTAGAGAAGTATTTTGACTCGTAAGGGTTAGGGGGGGGGGGGGGGGGCACGGTCACAAATGAAGCCTTAGGCTTCACAATTTTAATTTATCTAATAGTCTTTGGCTTTGGGAAGCCTCTCGGTTCGGTTTATGAAGCCAAATCCTTAAAGCCAAATGGGAGGGGTGGGTAGCCGTTGAAGAAAACGAGACCTATCTCGGGGAAGCCGATGGGAGAAGCGAAGCCATACCCCCACCCTAATCCATAACTAAGTTTCTGTATGCGGGTTGGTTTTTGGTTTATTCGGTAATCAAATTTGTATGTGAAAATATGATGACCTAAACTTTAAGGTTAAAATAATAGACTAGTTATTTCCCTCATATCGTTTCTAGTAAAATTAAAATAATAATAATAAAAAAATCCTATGTATATTTGACGCAAAAAGTTCACCCATGATCCATGGATCATGTATCGCATATGAAGCCCAATATCATGTTACCTTTTTTTTTTTCTAAGGCAAATCCTCGTTAACTATAAGCTGAAACCCTAACCATCTCCGAAATCAAACTCCAAGTGAAGATGTCCGACAACAATATTCCTTTTGATCTCCAAGTCGAAATCATCAAAAAGGTTCATCCTGTCAAGTCTTTGATTCGATTTAGATCGGTTTCGAAGCAATGGAAGTCTCTCATCGATAGCTCTCAGTTTATCATCGATCACAGTGTCAACCAGACTCAGCCGTACCATCTGCTGGTAAGATCCAACGGGGACAAATACGTTTCTATCATTGATGATGATAGCTTCCCCCATAACAAGTTTTCTCTTGTTCGTCCTTCTCCGAATGTTAAGTCTATTCCCCATGCAATAATGCTCGATTGCTCTCATGGGTTGGTTTGTTCGTACTGTTTTCACCGAGATATTGTGGTTGGAAAGGATGTGGTTGTTCTTTGGAATCCATCAATTAGGAACTATGTTGAAATAGTGTTGCCGCATGGATCAATTACTGTTGTTGGCGTTGGGGTGTGTCCTAAAACTAGGGACCCCAAGATCGTCAAGGTTTCTGCCGATTGGAAGGCTGATGTTTTTACGTTAAGCACTGGTGATTGGAGAAGCATATCAATGAATCTGTGTCGGCGTCTAAAATCGTTTATATTTAACAAAAACCAGGTGGTTATGGACGGGGTTATTCATTGGGTTGCTTATGATTTGGATAGCACAAATGTTGTGATTATTTCATTTGATTTGACAAGTGAAGAATTTGGAGAAGTAGCCTGGATGGATCGTTTAAAACAACCTTACGATAGCCTCATCTATAAGCTTAATGAGTCTCTTGTTTTGATTGATTACAGTGATGAACATGGTCTTTGTGATGTGTGGATGATGATAAAAAATGGTGATCCTAAGTTTCCATTTACAAAATTATACACGATTGATTTTAAGACATTAGATAACTATTCCACATCATATAGATGCATAATTAGCATAATTGGATTTAGGATGAATGGTCAACCAATAGTGGAAGAACGAGATATGCGTGATACCAAGAATCTAACTGCAAAATTTAAAGTCTATGAACCTTGCTCAAAGCATTTCAAGGATCTTGCGATTAATACAACTTATGATTCTCGGGTTTGGATGGCCACTCCCTATACAGATTCACTACTTCTCCTTAATCATTTTACTGATAATATTCATTGATGGTATGCATTTTTTTATTTTATTTCTTTCTCTAGAAATACAGGATCTTAATTGTTGCATACAAACAATCTTGCGCCTTGAGTACGTATAAGACATTTGCTTTTCTGTTACATCACTAGGTTAGTAACTCGTGTATTACACGGGTTCAATTTAAGTTCATAATATTAGCTAAATATAAAAAAAACGATTAAAAAGTTTGAAAATTATAAATGACATAATTCATTATAAAATATTAATTGATTAATTTAATACATTAAAGATGATAAATTTTTTATTTGTTTTCTTTAAAAAGACTCAAAGTATTGAGTAATTTATAAAATCTACGTTATGTTTGCCATTTTTTAAAAATAAAATTTTAATTTACATAAATTTGGTAATTAGTCTAAATTGGTAGTTTACTAAATTGACAATTAAATCTTGTATTGACATGTGGCAATTTTGATGTGGAAATCATTTTATTGCTTTATTAGGATTAAGATTTTCTAGCATGGATCCTTGTGGTCCGCAGTGGCGGACATAGGTTCATGGGTACGGGTTCGCCCGACACCCATGAACTTTTCCCGCGGTGTGCTAAATTTTCGACTTTTTACGAACCGAACCCCAAGAAATTTTGTGACCGAACCCCATAGAATTTTTATACCGACCCTCAACTTAAAAAAATATTATTTTTTTTTTCAAATCACTAATAACTAATAATAATAAACAGAAAAACTAAAAAAAATACCAAATAATTAGTAACTGACACCAAGAATTGCATTTGGGCCTACCTTTAATTACTTATAAGAAAACCTAACTCTTGTCCCTTAATTACTTAACTTAGGCCCAATTGCCCAAAAACCTTAAAAAAAATTAAATTGGATTTGGGGCTCTATTACCTGTTGCGTGTCTGCGTACAGCGTATACCACCAATTTACCAAAAGAAACGAGCAGGAGAAATCGTACGATCAGAATTCCGATCGTCGAACGTCGATCGATGCTGTAAGTCGCCAGAATCGGATAATATGATTGATAGGTTTCAAAAAATGAAAACCCGTAGAGAGCAAGTTTAAGTGTTTTGTAATTATTTAAGTTGGGGAATGATGAAGTTTGTTTTAAGTTTTTTATATTTTTGTCTTGTTTTGTAATTTTTTCTCGAATGTCGATTGACCCGTCGCCGACCCGACCCGACCCGAATCGGTCTAAAAAATTATTTGAAGGATGGTGGACGATCAAAAAAAAATTATACACCGAAAATTTCCGAACCCCATAAAAAATTTTCCTGGGTTCGCCACTGGTGGTCCGGATAGATAAGTTATAATCGTGGTCCAAAAGCTTGGTCATTTGGTAAATTTTTTGGATAATGGGTCATGTTGGTGATTTTTTCTTAAGGTTAATTGTTATATGTTTTTTAATTGGGACCCAATAGTCTTAACTTAATTATTTCCTAGCCGACGTTATAGCCAGCCTTAGTCTCCTCGTTTATAAATTGCACCCTTATCTTTTTTTTTTAAATAACACCTAGATTTTTTAGGATACTAGTGGGTGACCCGCCGCGCGTTGCGGCGGCCTCACCGTTGCGAACCACTTGTTGATCTTATACCATGTGCTCATCTATGTTTTGAGTCTGCCTGTGTATGAGCATTCATTTGGACCGACTTTAAAACAAAGTCATACATAAGTTGGATGTAAACATAAAAGGTTTATAAGGTGCACATTCCACAAAAGCACCAACCACGTTTCTGGACATAGGTACATACACATTCACGTCCTTTCACCTGGAACATTGCGACCACCAAAAGATTAAATTTCCTAGCAAACTATACATACTTTTAGCCCAACATTAACCCGCACAGGTTCAAAAGTTTCCGAGACTGCTGCTCCGCAAGATAACTTGTACCAAACCATACATACTTCTAGCCTACACATAGCCGTGCGGGTTCAAAAACCAAGCTGCCACGCCTGTCGAGACCGCTAATTTGCTGAATTTTTCTTCTTTGTGGCAGGATGCTCAGGGCCTGCGTATTGTCAAACATAATAATCATTGACATAAGCTGCATACACCATAAAAACACATAGAAAAAATGTATAGAGGTTCCATACTTTCTGTAGTCAAGCCAATGCATCTTTTAACTGGTTTCTTTTCATGCTGTGGCTCATAAGTGGGTTGGCTTCTGTTCATTGGGCTGTGGCTTAGTCTTGATCTGTAGCGCAGGAGGAGGGGTGACGCAGACTTGTGAGGCTGGCTGTGCCTGATCCTCAGCCTCTATCTGCACGTATTGCAAACGACAGAAACCATAGCAAGCCAGCTACATAATACACGACACCAAACATAGCAAGGCACCTACAGGACCCGCCGCGCGTTGCGGCGGCATCACTATATTTGTATCATGTGATTACTTCATCATGTGCATCGCAGTGGGTAATGGTACAAATAAAAGAACGTGTCCAAAGGTTTAAAGTTTGCAAATTTTGTGTTTTGGACAATTACTTAATCTAGAATACATTTAAACAAAATAAGATTACCATACCTTCAGAAGGTCGATGTCTTCTTACAAAATTAAGTAATTAATCCCAAGCCGCTACTAAGAAAATTGCAATGGTGAACATTCAAAAACTTCACTCACACTTGCGTCACCAGTCCTCCCCATTAGCTTAACCAGATGCTACTAAGATAAAATTGCCATGGTGAACATCCAAAAACTTCTCTCTCACTTGTGTCACCTGACCTCTTGAACCAGTCCTCCCCATCAGCTTAATCACAACTGCATTCTTGATTTGAGTCTCCATGTTTCAGTTCCTGGATGAATGACCAAATTTCAACCAACAATTATACTTTATCAATACACCATACTACATTTTGTTTAATGAAAAAAAAAAGGAGATGATTTCACTTCAAATAAAATAAAAGATGAAAATTAACCTGTACAGGAAAGATACCCACATTCTTCTTCATCAACAAAAAATTGGAATCCTCAATCGTTCATTTTCTCGTCGGTGCTCTAAATCATCATTTCGCCATATGATGTACTTTTAGTCGATTGCGTGTTGGAATGACTATGCGGGCGATCTTCTCTTGCTTGACCTCTGCCGGCTCTTAACTGCCTTTCCTGTGATGAAAATATTAAAATTGTAACATCAGACATTAGTGTCGTGCTTGGCCACTGCCTTCGGCCATCCATGTTACTTTCTTAATCAACACTTGTTTTCCCGCAGCTATCTGTTGAACATATATATTCCAAAAAATAAAAACATCTAGAGACTTGGCTATCTGTTGAACATGCATTTAAAAAAAAACATCTAGAGCCATTAGTGGGGCTCTAAATCTCTAATTATGAAAAACGTGTTAAAAAGATTTCAATAAAGAAGTCACGATTATTTCGAATGAGGGTGTATTTAGGTAAATTAACCGATTTGAAGCACAACAAAATAAACAAACCCACCATGCCAAATAAATTTCTTAGAAACCAGCCATTGACATATTTTTATCATTTGGATCTAGCGACACTCTGTCCTCTTCAGCCTGATTGTTGTTGCCAACCACTTTGTTGAGGGGATCTGAAACTCAAACCACAACAAACCTTAAAAAAAATGCATTGATTTTGAAATTAATATAAAGGATACATGTGTTTAACACAATACTGACACATCATATGTGTTCACAAATCATAAATCAAATACTTGACCCAAAGCTAAATTTTTGATGATAGAAAACTACAAACATAAGAATGCCATTTAAATGATATTTTTTTCCACTTGCTACCATGATACCAAAAAAAGGAAACTGCAAATAACTTCCCCCACTATCCCACTACCCTCAGTACCGTATGAAAGGGTCAAAAGTGCATCCAAAAGTTAAATGGAGCTGATCCATGGTTGTTGTTGGGTTGACCCGATTACGACGTCTTGTATAAACTTTTAGTGGAACCGTATCATTAATCTTATCCCTGAATCTTTTATGTCTACGGAAAAAAAGCACCATTTAAATAATCATTTCTATGGAAAAAAACACCAAAAGTGGGAAACTTTGCTACAAAATAGTTAGCTATTTCAAGAACCTCTAAAAAAATTAATTTAGGTTAATAATTTTTAAAGAACACATTTTTAACACTGTAAATGTTTTTTTGATTGTCTTCTTTCTCTTCAAAAGGGAAATAAACTTAAAAAACCCCTTCATTTTTATTTAATTTTCCAATCAAAGTCACAAAGAGTTGGTAGGAAGTCACGTGGAAGTTTGCTGTTTATTTGCAAAAAAAATTAGACATAGTTTTCGTCTCTATAATTGATAAGAACCTATTATAGTAGAATAAATAACATACTCTTGATTTGTGAACATAATGAGACATCAATCACACCCACATGTGCAAGTTACTAATATAATAGGTAATACCAAAATTGATCTAAAGAGCTTAAAAATACATACTAAAATGAAAGGGTCAAAGGCATACCTTAACATCGATAACACTAAAGAAAGGTTTACACCTACAACATACACCTGCAACATAGTTCCAAGATCCAAATGCACATTATATAGGAGAAACTTAAAGGCCGAACAATTTGATGTAATAATTCATAGCCCTGCTCGAAAAATTGAAGAACACAAACGTGAGGTTTTATTGTAAAAAGATATTATTTCCCTTTATAGTTTAAAGATGTAACATGCCCATTACCTAAAATTTGGATTTCCTATTTAATATCCCTTCAAAATGTTTTTAACAACAAATGTTTGATATTTTATCACAAATGTTTCACACACAGACCTGTTCATTGGAATCTCGCAACCTACAAAACAAAAACAGTGTTCTAAACTCCAGTGATCTTAATTCGCATATACCAAATCTTCAAACATCTCAATTATGAGACTCAAGCAGAACAAATATAATACATAAATAAGAAATGAATTTCAACTACCCTAAAAATCTACAAACTCGTCAGAAAAGAAAGTAAAAGACAGAGCCGATGATACCCTTAATTGTCATTTGTGTTGTTACTCTAACAATGACCCACACCATGTTAATTATCTGTAATGACTCCTTGTTTTTCCTTAGGTGTACCTGCTAGTTTAAACAATATAGAAAGAAAGATCAGTCGCCAACATAGTCAAAATAATTTTAACCCATTTGTAGAAAATCTAATAAAACCATTGAAATGGTTAACAAAGAAGTTGGTCAATGGGTCAAATAGATTAAACAATAAAGACGACAGGTTAATATTTTTATGAAGTGCTTTAAACTTCTTAAATCGTTCTATTTATGTAATAAATAGTATGCAACAATACTCAACACCCTCAACTTCTTTCAATAAGTTAACAATCAAACACCTTAACAATGTTTAAGCAATGCTTGGCCTCATCTGCCACATGCATTTAGAACTGCATTTCAACAACCATTAGCAATAAACATGTGCATACATGCCACCCCAACAATAATCGTTTTGAATTAGCATAAAACAAAATAAACAAACAAAAGTATTAAAGGTACCTATTATTATAAAGAGCTTAGATCAAATGAATGGCACATATTTACCTGTAAAATCAGCTGCTTTGTACATTTAAAAAATCAAATAAGTAAAATGTTAAACAAAAGCAACTATTATAGTCATTGAAGAAAAAAAAGAAACAAACAAAAGTATAAAGATAATAAGGAGGGTCGAAATTGATACAAATGAAGAACTGAATGTACAGCGGAATAATCGGTAAGATAAAGAACCGTGACCCATCTATCTCCTGGTGAAAATGGAAGAATCAAACAATGAACTCAAATTCTAGTAGTTATACTATGGCAAATTTCAAACAAACAAATAAACGCCAAAAACATGATTTTGTTCAAAGATTAGTTTGTTACCTTGATCACATGCTTCAAGGTTCATCTCGGTATTCGTTAACAGGAAAATGGATTATCATTTCCTGAACAAATGGGTACAATTGAAAGTTAGTGTGAAATCATTCACTGGCTTACAAAATATTGATTAGAGTCACCGGACCAACCTGATTATCATTTTTTGTTATTAATTTCACTCCTTGATTAAGCCAGAATCTCAACATAATCTTTGTTGTAATTAAATAAATGGTTGAATTAAAGGTGAAATAACTTACGGATGGATGAAAATAGGATGACAATCCAAGGAAACAACTTCAATTTCAGATTCTATGGCTCCAACAAAATCAGAATACAGTTGCTTGTTCTGGCAATGCAGATAACCTATACATCAAGGACAATTTACCATAATCATTATAAGAAACCTATTCTGAAGAGTCATCAACTAAAAAGGGATAATTACAAAACTATCCTTTAAATTCTGATCATATACGATTCATTATCCACAATAGTAAAGTACCTGATCACTCATAGAAGATAAAAGTTTATAGAAGATAAAAGTGCTAAATGAAAGTGATTATAACCAGGGAAAAATACAAATGACATAGTAAAGTACCTGATCACTCATAGAAGATAAAAGTTTATCAATAGCCTAAATTAACAGTGCTAAATTTGAAAATGAGAGTCATACACTCATGAAGGTAAAAGTTCGTAAATGAAAGTGATTATTACCAGGAAAAATACAAATCACACATCAATACATGAAGGCAAGGTGTACCTGAAAACCAAATCCTTACAGCAACCAAACCAGCAGCAGATTCACTACAAAAAGAGAACTGCAATTAAAACAGAAATCCAATTCCAACAAACAGATCTCAAAACCTATCAATCCATAAATTACGCACAAAACAGATCTCAAAACCTAAAAATGACAACTAACACATACCTACGGCGATGCCAAATGCGCAAAAATCCATAATTTTATAAAACATAAAATTTAACCCTAGAATACATATGGAGTAATCTTCCTCCTCTTTTGCTTTGAACATTTGCAACAAAGTATGAATCGAGCAGTGGTATTATTATTCCCCCCAAAAAATAAAACCCTAATCGGACAGAGAAAGAACAGAGAACCAAATCGTATGCAAGATTTCTTACTCAAGATTACCAGATCGAAATCGTAATTGTGAAAACCATAACCGCCGGAAATCGCTAACGTCGCTTGCGCCGGTGAAGGGGGGATGGTTGCGGTATAAGCATGTCCACCGACTTCCGTCGATCACCGTTGCGTTCTTCGATTTTTTGGAAGCGTGAGAGGTCCTGAAGCCCCAGAAGCCACCGATCGATTTTTGTGGTTGTGTTTCTTCAATTTTACTTTTATGGATGATAGAGAGATAAAGTGATGGAGGTAGATTGTGGGCAGGTAGGTCAAGAAAGAAAATGTGTACTACCAAACATACAGTGATACACATGTGGGTGGGGGGCTAAAACATAAATATATTAGGGGTAAAAGGTAAAATAAGTTGTGGTCAAAATAGAAAGTAAGAGCAAAAGTGTGTTTTTTTTGTAAAAAGTGAAGACCTCACTATTTAAAAGATGGATTTTTATATTTAGTTAATTTCACCCTATTTACACTTTACAAGATTTTAACTAGCATTTTCTCAATTAGAAGACAATCATTTACCGAAACATTGTTCCTTAAAAACTAACTTATAGCATTCTCAGGTTTTGAATTGGATCTCCTTTAAAGAAGCTTTGCTTCTTAGTAGGCTACAACCCGGTTAACAAATCAACAAACACTCGATAAATGTGTTCATGTTCGTTTTTATATATTGTAGGTGTTATTTGTTAACATAAATACTATATTTCTTTTATTAAAACGATAAAAGAACGTAAGAAAAAAACATGCTCCAGTGACCCCAACGGTGGTTTTCCGAATGTTGTCGAACCGTCATACGATCAACGGTTGTAACGGTTGGTTTGGCGTCAAAAGTTGTAAACCGTGTCTCCTTCTCGCATATATAAAAAGATATATATGTACGTAAGATTTTCCGTAACAGATGTCAAAATTGCCTCTGTCATGTCCATAGCACCCCGACACACCCACGGGGCGCTATGGGTTTCAATATGCTCTACGGCGTTATTCTGATGACGTCTCCTTGTACATTTTTCTCAAAATGATTGGAGGAGGGGTTAAAATATTTTTTTCTTAAAAAAAGAACTAATAATGAAAGGGGCTTTACAAGTGGCCGGTGTTATGACTGCACATATTAAGGATATGTAGCGGGCGTTAACCCAGAAAAATCACGGTCCATAGTGCCCCTCACATGACCCAGGGACGCTATGGGTGAAAATGGCTTCCACGGCGTTGCAACAATGGATCATAATAATAATAATAATAATAATAATAATAATAATAATAATAATAATAATAATAATAATAATAATAATAATAATAATAATAATAATAATAATAATAATAATAATAATAATAATAATAATAATAATAATAATAATAATAATAATAATAATAATTTCCTTATATATCATTTTCCATAAACTGTCAGTCTCACAATGAGACTATTCCTTTAGAGGCGTTTTTTTCTAATTCGTAGTTGTTGGAGGTGGGTGATGACACTCTTTAGCTCTCTCTACACGTGTTTCTGTTTCTCTCTCTATTACTTTTATAACATCATATCTCTTTGAATCTATGTTTCTCTCTCTCTCTCTCTTCTATCAGAAGAACATGGGTGTTTCTCTCTCTTGATTCACACCGAGATTCTCTTCGTTGTTCTCCGTCGTCGACATGCGTTGCTTCGGCGGCCACGTTCGGGGTCTATTTAAGCTACCTGAAACGAAATTTGTCCTTCGTTGTCGCTCCGGTTCCGGCGTCGGCAGGCCGCCGATGGCGGCTTACCCGCCGATCGTAGATGCGACTGGATGACTTCTGGCGCCGCCGTTCACATTGTAGCGGCAGCCGTTAAGGCGTTGCTCCGTTTGGTGGTTTGTGTTTCGAGATGATCTTACGAAATGACGATTTCGTGTTGGATCGATTTTGGGTTTAGGGTTTCCTGAAACCCAGATCTGAAGCGAAGCATTATGGTTATGTTGAAGCTACGATGTTCTGAAAAGTCTCTTTTGTAGATCTGGAAAGTCTCTGCTCATGTTGAAGCTATGATGTTGTAGATCTGATCATTTAAAAGGTATGATTTTCTTGGTTGGTTTAAGATCTGAAAAGTTTGTTGCTGATCGAATAGATTTCTGACATTGTTGTTGGATTAATTTTCTGTTTTCTTTGGGTTCTGTTGGATCGATTTCCTCTTTGTTTATGGGTTTTCGAACGGTTGAGGTCGCAAAATACCCAATTTGTTGTTTTGTGTTGTGGAATCGATTTCACGTTTGGGTTTGGTTACCTAACAATTCCGGATTGTTGTCATTTTTAGTTTTTTTGTTTTAGTTAATGTTGGGTCAGGTTTTTTTTTGGCTTCCATTGCGGTTATTTCTACTGATGATTCGTTTACAGAAGTCATTATTCAAACAATGATAAAATTGTTGGTGGTTCTTTGTATGCTGCTAATGATGAACCTTTTCATTTAACACTTTATGCCAATGATAGTATTCTTTTACTTGATGGAAATGCTATTTGCCCCTAAAGATGACCCCGATTGTATTCGTTCAGTTTGGGAAAATGATCTCTTTTGATGCTAATATCAATATTTTCGAAGGCTGTGATGATTGACACCGTTGCCTTACCTTCTGTTTGGGTTTTGTTCTGTGTGTCAATGTGAAGGTGATAGATAGAACGACGTGTGGATTTTCTATCTATCGCAACCATTGAACTGAACAACACCTTAAATGTGCTCTGAGCCTTAATGGCTATGATGATTGGTTGTCGACTGAGCCTTTTTTAAATATATTTAAATATATTTCCCTATATATCATTTTTCATAAACTGTCAGTCTCACAATGAGACTATTCCTTTAGAGGCGTTTTTTTCTAATTCGTAGTTGTTGGAGGTGGGTGATGACACTATCTTAAAGGAGACATATACCAATCTATTGTTAAAACCCAGCTGCATTTTTTCAGTTCATTGAAATGGGTGGTGATGCGTGTTCTATGTTCGTTTACAGAAGTCATTGTTCAAACAATGATAAAATTGTTGGTGGTTCTTTGTATGCTGCTAATGAATTTATCGGATATGAACCTTTTCATTTAACACTTTATGCCAATGATAGTATTCTTTTACCTGATGGAAATGCTATTTGCCCCTAAAGATGACCCTGATCGTATTCGTTCAGTTTGGGAAAATGATCTCTTTTGATGCTAATATCAATATTTTCGAAGGCTGTGATGATTGACACCGTTGGCTTACCTTCTGTTTGGGGTTTGTTCTGTGTGTCAATGTGAAGGTGATAGATAGAAGGACGTGTGGATTTTCTATCTATCGCAACCATTGAACTGAACAACACCTTAAATGTGCTCTGAGCCTTGATGGCTATGATGATTGGTTGTCGACTGAGCCTTTTTTAAATATATATCTTAAAGGAGACATTTTTCTATTTTTACACATGTATTGCGATGCTATTTTGGACTGATTTTTTAAAACCTATATGCTTCTGTGTAGCTACATACTAAGGTTTCGGCCTCTATTTTTTGTTGATGGTCTGATTTCATTTGGTTTTTTGAGCATCTATATTTGCTCCTTTTGAATCTTTTTGTAATTTAGAGGTTTTGCTAATCAATTTGTCAATTTTTCATGGTGATCGATTGTTCATCAATAAGTGGTGCACATATGTGATAATTTTATCATTTTCTTTCTAATGTTACTGTTAATCTGTAACTAACACTTATGCCAGATGTGATAGTTATTGTATTTGTGCAAGAAAAACTGCCTGAAGGAGTCAACGAGAATGCTCTAACATTAACAGGCTTCCTTTTCCTTCATGCATTATTTATTGAAAAAGGCTGTTTAGAGACAACATGGACTGTTTTAAGAAAATACGATTACAATAATGATATAAGGCTTGGTGATGATCAGCTGTTGGCTCCAATTAAAAGAACTCCTGATCAGGTAAATGATTATTCATTATTTATTTTTGTCGTCTGATTGTTGTAGATTGTAGAAGATAGTGGTCAATGATTTGATATGTGAAGATAGCTAGCTTGGAAAGTGTGAATAAGTCTACCTATTTTATCATGAAAAAACGCTTTAATTATTTCATAAGAAAATTATTTTTAATCTTGCATATGCTCTGTTTTGTACTTTTGTAGAGTGTGGAGCTGACAAGTGAAGCTGTTGAATTTCTCCGAGGAGTATTTACCATGTTTGACAGTGATGGTGTATGTTCTACGTTCTTTTTCTTCAGGAGTTATGTCATATATACCGTCTGAGTCCGAAAGTTCACGTTATCTAAACTTACTATTTACTATTATACTTAAAGTATCATATTTATACATTATGTAGTAAGAGAAAGCCAGTTACATATAACAGTCTTTTCACTAAATAATCAAATAGGAAAATAATGTTATTACTATGAATCATCCAGGTGCATTCGTTACTTTAGTGAAACAAACTGTTGTAACTGATTCTGTTAGACTACACTATGGAGTTGGCAAGTATGATTTTCAATAGAGTAGTGTTTTTGAAAAGGTATATATGATAATTATCATTATCAATAGATTGAAAAATGAAAATATGACTGTTTCTTAACCAGGATGGGGCTCTTAATGCACATGAGCTTGAGGACCTTTTTTCTACTGCACCAGAAAGGTACTGTAGTTGATTCAAACTTAACATGGTTAAGTTTGAAGCTTTTCATCTTCTCCGGTGAAACTCCCTTCTCCTCGGCACCCATCAGAACACTGTCGTCCCTTCTTTCAGGTTAGTATGCAATTCAGTCAATTTTCGTGTAATTTATGTATCAATTTAGGTATTTGTGTTTGAAGTTGCTGCATGTTGGAAAACAGGTTTTCTCGACTATGTGGCTTCTGATTTTGCACTGAGAAGTCTAATGTTTTTATCTTAGCTTTTACAGTCTCCAATATATAAATAGAGTCAGGTGGGGCATATGTTTTGGTTTTTGATTTTGAGTAATCAATGTAGTTTAAAGTTGAATCTGGTTCAACATAGTAAGTATTGGCAGTTGTCAATTGTGTAATTTATGCTGGTTTTAACGTGCATAAAGTTTGAACCAAGAGTCTAGCAAGCTCCTAACAGTCCGTAGCTCATATATAATGTATTCTCTTTCAGTTTTATGTTTGATTTTGCAACCCCAATTAGCTTTTCATCAGTATTTACTCTTTCAATAGAAAATTCAAGATGCTTTCTTGCTTTCAATCTTTGTTTTCTGTTAAAAGATTTTGAACTTCAATTTGGAGTAATCTGTCACTTGGCTTTTGTTAATGTTTTGGCAACGACTAAACAATGTTGCGTGGTTTGTGTATGCGTGGTTTGTGTAATGACTCTAACTAATGTAATATATGTTGACATGTTGCATGGTTTGCATATATAACTAGACAAAAACAATCAAACCGCAGCAACGCGCGGTACATTTACTCGTAATAATAATAATAATAATAATAATAATAATAATAATAATAATAATAATAATAATAAAATAACATAAATAAATTAATAGTTAATGCATGACTTAAAAATCCTACGTATATTTGACGCAAAAAAAATCACCCATAATCCATGGATCATGTATCGCATATGAAGCCCAATTTCATATTACCTTTTTTTTTTTTTCCGGCAAATCCTCGTTTCCCTCCTCGTTAACTATAAGCTGAAACCCTAACCGTCTCCAAAATCAAACTTCAAAAGTGAAGATGTCCGACAACAATATTCCTTTTGATCTCCAAGTCGAAATCATCAAAAAGGTTCTTCCTGTCAAGTCTTTGATTCGATTTCGATCGGTTTCGAAGCAATGGAAGTCTCTCATCGATAGCTCTCAGTTTATCATCAATCACAGCGTCAACCAGACTCAGCCGTACCATCTTCTGGTAAGATCCAACGGGGACAAATTCGTTTCTATCATTGATGATGATAGCTTCCCCCATAACAAGTTTTCTCTTGTTCCTCCTCCTCCGAATATTAAGTCTATTCCCCATGTAACAATGCACGATTGCTCTCATGGATTGGTTTGTTCATACTATTTTTATGATCCACCTATTGTGGAAGGAAAGGAAGTGGTTGTTCTTTGGAATCCATCAATTAGGAAATCTGTTGAAATAGTGTTGCCGCATGGATTAGTTACTGTTATTGGCGTTGGGGTGTGTCTTAAAACTTATGACCCGAAGATCGTCAAGGTTTCTGCCGATTGGAAGGCTGAGGTTTTTACGTTAAGCACTGGTGCTTGGAGAAGCATATCAATGAATCTGTGTCAGCGTCTAAAATCGTTTAGTTTTAAACTTAACCAGGTGGTTATAAACGGGGTTGTTCATTGGGTTGCTTATGATTTGGATAACACAAATGCTGTGATTATTTTATTTGATTTGACAAGTGAAGAATTTGGAGAAGTAGCGCTTCCAGTTAGTTTACCACGACCTGGTAATCAACTCATCTACAAGCTTAATGAGTCTCTTGCTTTGGTTGATTATAAATATAACCTTTGTGACGTGTGGATGATGATAAAAAATGGTGATCCCAAGTCCCCGTTTACCAAATTATTCACGATTGATTTTGAGACATTCAGGATATATAACCTCATAATTGGATTTAGGATGAATGGGCAACTAATTGTGAAAGAAGTAGATATGCGTGATGCTGCGAATCTGACCGGAAAATATAAAGTTTATGAACCTTGCTCAAAGCATATGAAGAATCTTGAGATTGATACAACTTATAATTTTGGGTTTATGGCCACTTCCTATACAGAATCACTACTTCTCCTTAATCATTTTACCAATAATATTCAGTGATGGTATGTATTTTCTTTTATCGTTTTACCGATAATATATACAGTTATAAAAATATAGTAAACAAAATATATATTTTAGATGGAAACCTCTAATAAATAGTTTCTATCACTCACATAAAGTTTCTTTTCTCTAAGAGTTTTATTACTATTTCAATCTCGATTTTGTACGTATAGATTTTATTCTTCTGAAAGTTTAATGAAAAGGTAGGTAACTTTATTACTATATTTATATGCATGAAAACATCATCCAACGGTGGTTTTTCAAATGTCTTCCAACCTTTGTACGACCAACGGTTGTATGACGGTTGGTTTGGTGCAAAAAGATTCATATGTACGTAGGGTTGTAAAAGAATCGAATTGAACGAACAAAGCCTTGTCCATGTTCGTTAGCTAAGCAGTAAATGTGTTCACAAACACATAATGAACGAAATCTTGTTCGTGTTTGTGTTGTCGTTTGTTAAGTCGTTCACTAACGTAAACGAGCATATGTTATTTCAAAAAAAAGAAAACACCATTATTAATATCAAAGACAAGACGCAATGAAGCTAAATAAGTTTCTATATTTAAGCACTTAAAATAAAAATTATAAACATAGTTATCCAAAACAAAACACAAGTTATAAATAATAATTATCAACATAACTATCGCATAATAATATCATGAAGATGTAGATTTTAAATGGTAAAATTTGAATGAACATCTTACCAAACATAAACGAACACCTTACGAAACATTCACAAACACAATTGAACGAACGCGACCCTTGCTCATATTCATTTGTTTAACTAAATAAACGAAACTTTATGTTTATATTCATTTATTTATTATACAATCGCATGTAAACTAACTTTACGTTAAAAGGTTCATGAATAATTCACTAAATACACGCAGTAGACGTCAGATTGTATGTAATAAAATCTTTTATCACTTATCACTGTTAATGATCTTTTCATGGAAGTTACATGACCATTTATTTTTTATTGTTTTCTTGTGTGTTTGATTTTACTCAACATATACGTGATGTTATAGATTCCCAATGTTATTATTTATATATTTAAAGTGTGGAAATCACTTCTCTTCTGATCCACTCATCTTCATAGTCGACGACCTCTACAAGCGTTTTACCAATACCCGTTGACTAAAAGTCAACGACCCATTGAAATCCTCTTTTCCACTACCATAATCACTAACTCCAAACAAACCATGCTTTACGACTTGTACATCCTCCATCAAAATCAGTACATCTCCCTGATTTAGAGTGACCAAATCCCCACTTTCAATCCCTTTATAATCCCTCATTTTACAAACAAATTCAAAGCAAAAAATTTTAAAAACCACCATGGCCACCGGAATCATATCACTATCAACAGTTCTATCAATCTTCTTCATACTCATTTCCATTCCAATCCCATCTTCTTCTTGCCCTCTTCACCAAAAACAAGCACTTCTCAGATTCAAATCCACCCTCACCGCCATTTTCGATTCCAATTCCGACCCCAACTCCGACGACTACATGCCGTTCGTCGAGCTAGAAACGTGGGATCCCGACTCCGATTGCTGCACGTGGGACCGTGTTAGCTGCATCAGAGCTGAAACAAGACCCGAACCATCGCCGAACTCCATTTAGACGCCGTGGTTCCATTATTCGATAATCCAGTTTCGGTGTACTCGGATATCTTGAACCCGCTGTTTGAAATCCGGTCACTAAGACTACTCGATATCTCGATGAATTCGCTGGTCGGTGAGATTCCCGGAGACGGGTTTGGTAATCTCACCGGGCTAGTGCATCTTGACATGATGCAGAACGGGTTCAACGGCTCCATTCCGCGTCAAATTTTCCGGTTGACGAGTTTACGGTACTTGGACTTGAGTACTAATTCACTCCAGGGGGAGTTAGGACCCGAACTCGGGTCTTTACGGAATTTGACTACACTAACGTTAAGTGTCAATCGCTTCGAGGGGTTGATTCCTCGTCAGCTTTTCGAACTTGGATTGCTTCATACACTGGATCTAAGTAACAATACTCTCGAGGGCGGGTTAAGTTCCGAAGTCGGTAAGCTTCGGAATCTTGAATCGTTTAAGCTGAATGAGAATTATATAACGGGAAACGTACCGGAAGAGATCGGAAACTTAACGAACTTACGGGAACTTTCGCTAGCAAGGAATCGGTTTTCGGGTGGGATTCCGGACTCGATTGTAAACCTGAAGAATCTGGAATCACTGGACTTGTCCGAAAATTCGTTCTCTGGTCAAATTCCGTCTAACATCGGCGAACTACGGCACGTGACGACACTTGATCTGAGCAAGAACCAACTCACGGGTCCGATCCAGTCATCGATACGAAACTTGACGAGATTAGAGACCCTGCGGCTCAAAAACAATATGCTCACAGGAGAAATCCCATCTTGGTTATTCAAAATCAAAACTTTAAAGAAGCTTTTCATAGGAGGGAAAGGAAGCAGATTGATTTGGAACCATACATCAAAGATTGTTCCAAGATGCAGACTTGAACAAATATCCATGCCTTCCTGTGGAATATCTGGTCAAATTCCTAAATGGATTTCAACACAAAAAGCTTTGGATTTTCTTGATTTGAACAGTAACCAGTTACAGGGTGGGTTTCCGAATTGGCTCGCGGAGATGGAAGTCGGAAGCATAATCCTCTCGGACAACAAGCTCACCGGAAAACTCCCGCCTCAACTGTTCGAATCCATCAGTTTATCTATTCTTGCATTGTCAAGAAACAATTTTTCCGGTGAGTTACCGGAGAATTTAGGCACCGCCAGTAGAATCATGATTCTTATGTTGTCTGGAAATAATTTTTCCGGGCAGATTCCGATGTCTATATCCAATATTTACCGGCTGCTGCTTTTGGACTTGTCAAGAAACAGATTTTCCGGCGATAAGTTCCCGGTGTTTGGAGATAATCCTCTTCTTGCTTACATTGATTTGTCCTACAATGAATTCTCCGGTAGGATTCCGGTGACTTTTTCTACAGAAACCCAGATTCTTTCTTTGGGGGGAAATAAGTTTTCCGGCGAGTTGCCTGTGAACTTGAGTAACTTGATCAACTTAGAACATCTTGATATTCATGACAATGATATAACTGGAAATTTCCAAGATGTGATCCCTCAAATCCCGGGTCTTCAAGTTCTAAACTTACGAAACAACTCCCTAAAAGGATTTATCCCGAAAACAATTTCGAACCTTACTTCTCTCCGGATTCTTGATCTCTCCGGGAACAAGTTAACCGGAAACATCCCGCTAGAGATTGGAAACCTTGCAAGAATGATAGAAACACCGGACCTGTTACCATCGGTTGACATTTTCAACTTCTTTATCGAGTTTCAAGACTTGATTTTAAACTGGAAGAGCTCGTTTCAAGGCATATCAAGTCGGAACCTTGATATCTACTCGTTCTTGAACTTGGCGGACAACAGAATCTCTGGAAAGATCCCAGCAACTTTAGGCAATCTCAAAGGTCTAAAACTGCTCAACATTTCACACAACAGAATCTCCGGGGATATTCCAGTGTCTTTTGGAAATCTGAAGGACATAGAGAGCTTAGATTTGTCACACAACGAGATCTCGGGTTCAATTCCTCAATCTTTCTCAAACCTGAATCAACTCACGATTCTTGATGTGAGCAATAACAAGCTAAGAGGTAAGATTCCTACTGGTGGACAAATGAACACGATGAACGAATTGAGTTATTTTGCAAACAATAGTGGATTATGTGGTATGCAGATTAGAATCAAATGTCCTGAGGATATCCAACCACCAGGTGGACAAGAGATGGATGATGGGAAACTATCATGGGTTTCATGGGAGGGAGTTTGGGTCGGTTTTCCGGTTGGGTTATTTTCATCAATCTTGTTCATGGCCTACGCACTGAATTTCATATATCTGTTCAAATTTTGGTGAAAATTTGTAGAAACACATCCAAGTTCTAGTCTTTATAGTTCAAGAATGTGTTGTTCCCCAGTCTCTAGTTTTAGCAAGAAACTGGCTTTTGTTTCTGTTCTTGCATAAATAACCATTCCAACCCAAAAGGGTAATTCAAAAAATCAAGAAACAGTTAAAATCTAAAACCGGAATACAAAAAGCAACAAACTTTAGCTGAGATTCATTATGGGCCAACCGCCAAAGAACCCACAAGTGTGTTTCCTGGTTTCCTACTTATGTTTCAACTTTAGCAAGAAACCGTCTTCTGTCTATGTTCTTGCATAAATTCTCATTTCGCTCAAAAGGGTTATTCAGATAATCCAGAAACAGTTCAAATCACAAACCAAAAGGAACAAACTTTTCTGTGTTTTTCATTACGAGACCAAGAACCGAATGTGGTAGTAGAACAAAGTGTTTTGAAAGCTCATTAATAACATAAATTCTTACACACGGACACGGTAGAGCCAGCTTCAAATAATTACAAAACAAAATCTAAAAATGTAGCTTGGATATTTATATCAAATTCAATGAAGTAAATGAAGGGATTAACTTACAGCAGATCTTTTCTTATAATATAAACATGGAGATTTTAAAGGAAATGTCAAAGAATTGCGCAAAAGCAAGCGTTATTATCGTACTCATGATCAACATCTCCTGTTTCACTGTCATAAAACATCAAACCAATAACCATTTAATCCCTGAAAGAAAATTCAACTCCCTTTGATCTTAAACAAGAATCATGATCAGTTTTTTGTTCAATCATTTCTCAAACTATCATACTATTAGTACTAGAATCTAAAGATTTCTAATTTTTGAAGATCAAAAGCAAAATTAATATAAATTATTAAATTTCCACATGAATTTGTTCCCACATTCACAAAAATATAACCAAACAAGGCATGTAGAAGCTAACCTGGATTCAAACTCTCTGATATCAACAAGTTCTTTGCCTAAATTATCCACCCATTGCACTTTCTTTCTATCAATTGGTGATCTTGACTGCAAATCACCCTTTTTCTTCATACAACTTCTAAGAACAACAATCTCAATCTCTGGTTCATGCTTTCCATTTTCTGAAATCTCATCCTCCTTGATTTCATGGACTTCTTCAACATGATTTTCAACATGATTTTGATCAGATGGATCGGTTACAACTGATAATTGAGGGGCATCAGGGGAATTTTCCAATTTCAAAGGGCCAGAATTGTAAAGATGAGAAGCAGTTGATGGTTTGCAGAAACATATGTATGAAGAACAATGGATCTTGCAGAACAAAACCCTCATGAAAATACTCTTCATCAACTAATCACACATCTGAAGAAACTTAGAAATTCAACTGTTCACTATCCCATTAATCAAGAAACTACAAAAACCCAAATTCGATCTTAAATCCCTAAAAAGAATTAGGGGTTTTTCAATTCTCGAAATCAAGTTGCAAGATTCATAAAAAGGTGAAATCTTGGGAGAAAATAAAGATCACCCAGAAGAATTCAAGGCGAATAAAGATGACCGAGAGATTGGATTTCTTGCTAAAAGCAGAAAATCCAAATTGACACTAGATTCTTTGCAAATGAAAGTGGTTTTTGGAAATTAACTTTTTTGATGCATAGAAAGAATAAAAGAGGATAAAGAATACCTCCTAAACAAGACTATCAATTTATCATTCACAAATCTCTGTTTCTTGAATTACTATTTCAAAGAGAAGGGTATAAAACAAGACAGTTTTTTTTTCAATCTTTATCATCTTCTAATCAAAGAAAGAGAGTGGGGACAAGAAGAAAGAACCATTTGTGATGAATCTTGATTGACCATTCTACCCTCACTTTTGCAAAGAATCTTTAAGGCAGGAGCAACCATAAGAATCTTACGATTATAAAAAATCATCAAAAGTATTAATAAATAATAGACACGGTGATATAACTTATCACATTTTAAAATATTAGATAAATAAGTATTACTTTACACTAATACTAATTTGACACAAAGTAAAGTTGCAGAGACCCAAACCAAAAAAACTCATTCTACAACTAAACTAAATATGGTCCATGAATTAAATTATAAGAGACAAACTAAAAGCAAATGAAACAGAATGATGATTGAAAAGAGCTGTCAAAAGAAATTATATAAAACTAGTCAAAAGTTGGGGAAAAGGTTACCAAGAAAAAGCCACCACCTTGTTAGTTTCATAGACATAATCCAAACTTTTTTCTTCACATTTTAATATTTTATTATCTTTGTAACTGTTTTTTAGTTGCAAAAATGTAGTATAGAGTCGAACTTCAACATGTAACTATCATGAGATGGTTTTCTTAATCTCTATCCCTCCTTTTTCTTGAGTTTCTTTCTTATTTTATTTTTTTTGGTTAAAGGTACCTTTCATATTTAAAGACTCTTGATAGCAACTAAAGGTGTTCTACAAGAAATTTTATATTGTAAATTTGAAATTTTAATTTATTAAAATGAATACCTTATTAAATTTTCTATTTATGGAACTAGAGGGTTGACTAGTGGTCTCCTAACTTATTAAATTTTCTATTATTTGTGGTCTTTAAAGTTAGTTGCTTTTTTTAATGGTAAATATTATTCTCCTTTGGATATCTCTAATGAGATTTGGACCCAACATCTCAAAAAAGATGGTCATACACTTTCATCATTAGGCTAAGATAGTGGTTTTGTAAGTAACGATTATTCGCTTACTTGTAGTTTAACCTGGTAAATCTCCAAATGATTGTAAAAAGTGATATAATAATCCTTGGTTTAAAGAGCACACGGATTACGAAGTCCATTTTAGCTCTTTACTAAATCATAATTTTAAAATTTTGTAAGATAAACACATCACAGCTTATACTTGCAGGATATCCAATTTATTGGTATGTAAAGAACTCGTAGTTATTGTATAAAACTATAAACCAAGTTATCGTATAAAACCTTTCTCTTAATCCATTTAATTTGTAGCCCAATAGACTTATGATAGCCCAACAGCCCATCAACACGTATCTGAAAAGTCATCAAAAGTTCCCAGGCCTAGTACATGACTATTATGTTCAATTTCATGAGGCCATGTATAGCAATTACAAGCCCAATTGAACTAATAAAGAGCCGTCCACATATATATATTCGTAGTTAATCAAAGTCTATTGCGAAAGTAAACTAAAATAAATTAGAAGTCTTCTTTTGTTGATTGTTAATTAACAAAAAGGATCAACAGTATCTATTGCGAAAGTAAACTAGAACATATGTCAATAATTTTCTAGGTAAATTCTATGGCCAACGTTACAAATTTTCTTGGAACGTTCAATTAAGTACTACTTACACCAGCTTAGCCTATTTCCAGGGAAAAACATATCTGTAAGCGCAGTGAGACGGAAAACCTGTCAGACTCAGGGATCGAACTTATGACATTTCAGTCATGAGTCTTCCCCTCATCACCAATATCATTCGGCCAAATGACCGATGTTGGTCAACGTTACAAATAATTTGGTCGCTATGTGTTGTGGATAGTCAAGGAATTAAGTTGTTATGAACGTTATTGACCCGGGCTTAGCTCATGTTTACAATATAAAAGGTAACCAACTAAAGAGCCCAATTCAAGAGCTAGTAAATGACATAACAAATTAAAATGGGTTCAGAAGAAATCATGGCAACATATATGAAAGAGATGAAGAGAGTCTAGAGCAAGAAACGATTAGAATTGTGTTTGGTCTTTTTTCCCATCCCTTTAATCTGTATTTAGTGGTTCTATCTTCTCATCTTCTACTATAATTGATTAGTTTCTAATTTCTTGTAATCTATTAGTGTATTAGTCTCCATCACACATTGGAGGAATGATAGTTTATTTAACATATGTCATGTATATAAATATAGGGTCATGTACTTTTTACAGTTAATCAATACAATCACAATTACAATCAATTCCCTCGTTCTCTTTGATTTCAACAACAATTCCACTGCCTCTTTCCTAAATTTATCTGGTTGTTATTATATCAATTTCAACTCACATCATTGGTGCTTTCATTGTTTTGTTAGCTAGCAATAATGTCTGACGTTGAATTGAACTCGATACATGATTTTGACGCTGAATTGTAATGGATACAAGAGTTAGGACTATAAATTGACATCAATGTGTGTGACATGTTCCAATTGGCTAGGTTAAACAAATTTAAATAATTGTATCTCAAAATTTTCGCAATTAAATCCGAAAAGAAATTATTATTTATTTAACTACTTTAATGGATTTTGGAAATTGATTGTTTTAATTTTAAAACTGAAAAAAAACGAAAATTGAAGAGTTTAAAACCAAAAAGTTATAAGTATTTATTTTTGGAAAACTGTTATATTTTAAAATCCAAAAAATGTTATTTACCAAAAAAATAATAAATTTCAATTCTACTACTTGCGCATGTTAATGAAAGTGTCAAGTTTTTCATTGAACGGGGACTGAAAATGAAACTTCTGAGCTGATTTGGTTTAAGCGGGCAAATTAGTTTTAATAAAGCTGTTAAGAGTTAGTTAGGGAGTAAGAGTATATGTAGCTCAGTTTGGGCATTTCATTATAGTCGATTTCTTTCTCAATTCCTTTTGTAATTCCTGTTCAGATTCATCAATAAGAGTTTTGACATTTTCCGTTTAGTTTGATTATTTGATTGTTGAACCAACTTCAATAGAAACCGGTTCATTTCAGGGTATAATTTCCATGTCAGGTCAAGGGGCATAGAGTTTTTTTTCTTTTTTTTTCATGTTTATAATTTTATTGTATTTAGATACATGTAGCGTGTAAACCAGTCGAGTCTAAGTGGAGTTTGAGCTCGGCTCGTATGTTGTTATTTAATTGTTATATATTTTTAGTACCTTATTTAAAGAACTCGTTCCAAAAATATTTCCAAAAAGCACTTCTTTGTAAGCATTACATACCAATGTTATTCACCCGCACTCATTATCTTCGTATTTGTGACACCTCACACCATATCATACCAATGTAATAAATTGGATTTTAATAATATGAGTTTTAACTCATTGGCGAATAATAATACGAGTTTCAAAGTTGGCTGACAATAATACCAATTAATGAGGTGGGTGTCAATAATGATATGCCGTTAGTTTAAACCCTAACGGCGTTACAAATTTGCTGACGTGGCCTCAATGAGTTTCAAACTCTTTTGTAACGCCGTTAGGGTTCAAACTAACGGCATGTCATTATTGACACCCACCTCATTAATTGGTATTATTGTCAGTCAACTTTGAAACTCGTATTATTATTCGCCAATGAGTTAAAACTCATATTATTAAAATCCAATTTTCCTAAAATCAAATACGTAAATATTCTTGTATTCTAACACATATAATACTCTTTAATTAATATGGATTACAACCCAATAAGTGATTTGGTTTCTTTTTTAAAAGGATTACAACTTTTTATTGATAACTTATAAGCTTTGCATGATCTTAAGAGCACTTCACCAAACTTTGAAAAAGGGAAGTAAACCTCTCACAATTAAGACTGATAAAAAGAACCCAACCGGAAAACCAAACCAAGCTCCTTCCCACATAAACCATGATTGTTTCTCATCTTCCTCATCTATGTCTTTTTTAGATGATGGTATATCCTCTGGACATGTGATCCTAATCTGCATACCACATAAGCCAGTATTGTTTTCAAAACCAGTCATAGTGTCCATTTGCCCACCAAGAGGAATCTTACCTGTCAGCCTATTGTTACCCACATCTAGAACTGTAAGTTGGCCAAGCTTCACCAGTGACTGAGGAATTGAACCTGATATTTCATTGTGTGACAAATCCAAGCTTTCTATATTCTCAAGATCACCAAAAGACACCGGAATATGCCCTGAAAGATTGTTGTGTGAAATGTTGAGTAGTTTTAGAGCTTTAAGGTTTCCCAACAGTGCATAGATTTCACCGTATATCCTGTTTTGAGACAAATCCAACAAACAATAGGTGTGAATGTTACGATATGCCAAGCCTTGAAAAGATTTTTTCCAGTCCACAATCAAGTCTGAATTTGTGTTCAGCCAACTCGATTCCCAAATAGAATGGGAACTGGGAGATGATATGCTCAAAGTTTTAATCATTCCTGGAAGGTTTGCTATCTCTCGTGGAATACGTCCTGTTATATTGTTCTGGGAGAGATCAAGAATCCGTAGAGAAGTGAGGATGGAGATATTATTGGGGATGTATCCTTCAAGAGAATTATTTCTGAGGACAAGAATTTCAAGACTTGGGATTTGAGGGAGAGTATCTTGTAAATTTCCCACAATTCTGTTATCATGAATATCTAGAAGTTGAAGGTTGACCAGTTTACTAAACTCCCCAGGTAGATTGCCAGAAAACTTATTCCCTCCTAAATAAAGAAGTCCCATTCCTCTAGGAAAATTCGTCGGAATCTTCCCAGAAAAATCATTGTAGGACAAATCTAGGACCATCAACTTAGAGTTATCTCCGAAAATAGGCAACGTGTCACCGGATAATCTATTTCCGGACAAGTCCAGGCTTACGAGGTTGTCTAGCCTTTGAATGGACATTGGAATATGTCCAGAAAAGTTATTTTTTGATAAAGAAAGACTATAGAGTCTTTTGGCGTTGCCTATACTTTCGGATAACTCCCCAGAAAAATTATTACACGACAATGATAGAAATAATAAATACTCGGATTTAAAAAGGGTTGACGGGATTGTTCCACTGAGGTTGTTATCTGAAAGGGCTATAACTTCAAGTTTCTTATCGGCGAGCCAGTCAGGAAATCTTCCCTCTAACCTATTCATACTAAAATCAAGAAAACGCAAATCATTATGTAATGAAAGCCATTCGGGAATTTGACCTGAAATTCCACAAGCACGCATAGAGATCTGTTGGAGACTGCATCTTGAAACAATCTTAGCTTTGTTATCCCAGATCAGGTTGTTTCCTTCTCCACATATGCATAATTCCCTAAGAGTGGTGATTTTGAATAACCAAGTGGGGAATTCTCCACTGAACTTATTTTCATTGAGTCGAATGAGGTCTAACTTGCTCATGTTTTGTATTGATGACGGTATTGAACCCGTAAACATGTTGTGGCTCAGATCCAGTGCAACGATGTTGGATAAAGTTCCTATGGAGGTCGGAATGTGCATTTTGAAGGAATTTTCAGACAAATCTAGAACTTCTAGTTTCTTGATATTTAGAATTGAAGATGGGATTTCACCATGGAATTGGTTTTTTTGTAAGGACAATGTACTTAAAGATGTTAAATTCCCAATCTCTTCTGGAATTGTTCCGGAAAGAGAATCGGCATTTAACACAAGAGATTCAAGATTTTGAAGTTTACAAACTTCAGGGCTTAAACCTCCTTCCAGAATATTGTCACTTAAATCAAGAGATACAAGAGACTGGAGCTCAAAAATTTGAGGAGGAATCGGACCATGGAAACTATTATTGTTTAACAGTAGTGTAGTCAAATTCCGAAGAGACCCGAGTTCAGGTCCTAGCTTCTGCTCAAGTAGATTTGAGCTCATGTCCAAGTAAATTAAATCTGTTAACTTGAAAATTTGGCCTGGGATTGAGCCAGTGAAGTTGTTCTCACACATGTTAAGGTAAACCAGTTTGGTGAGATTACCAAAGGCAACTCCAGGAATCGGACCATAGAAACGGTTATTGTCTAACCGTAGTCTATTCAGATTCCGAAGAGACCCTAGCTCGGGTCCTAGCTTCTGCTCAAGTTGGTTGGAGCTCATGTCCAAGTAACGTATATTTTTTAACTTAAAAATTTGGCTTGGGATTGAGCCATGGAAGTTGTTCCCCCACATATTAAGGTAACCCAGTTTGGTGAGATTACCAAACCCAGCCCCAGGAATCTTTCCTAGTAATGAATTAGAGGAGATATCAAGCCGTTCAAGTGACCGTATATGAAAAAGGGGGATTAAGATGTCAGAATATACCGGAGTCGGATTATCTTCCGCAGGAGAGACAAGTTGATACAGGTACAGCTCCGTGACAGTCCCGATTCTAGAGCACATAACACGCTCCCACAAGCAACAATCAGAATTCACATTCCATGAGTAAAGATAAGAATTGGAATTGGAATCGAAAATGGTGGCGAGAGTGGATTTGAAATGGAGAAGTGCTTGTTTTTGATAAAGTGGACAAGAAAATGATGGAACTGGAATGAAGTTGAGGGTGAACAAGATTAAAAAATAGAACAGTTTTAAGAGTGGTGTGCTTTCCATTGTGGTCATTTTCAGAATGTGTTTCTTTGCTTCGTTGGTACCAATATTTGTTGTGATTATATAGGCAACAAAACCTTGGGCTAAATTCTCTTGAAAAATAAATACTTTGTTTTGGATTATAATTTCCAAATGAAGTCAATGTCAAGTCAATGGACAGTGGTGTTTTTGTGTCCATGTCTTTAAATTTATCAATATTAGAAAGAAGTAACATGCAAGCTGTTCACTCAAGCTGTATTGAAGCTCCACTCGTTTAAAGCTACTTTTTCCTAAGAGCTCAAACTTGTTTGTTTATAATTTTTCAAGTTCGATTTAGCTTGGGTTTGATATAAACTTACTAACTATATGTTTATTTACTTTTTTTATTTCACCATTAGATCCCCATAAAAAATATAGACCCGTAGACATCGTATTTCGCATTTTAAATTCGTTAAAGTAAAAAAAAAATCTTATTTTTTCTTCTCTTCAACGAATATCACATACAAAATAGAATAATTTAACATACAAAATAGAGAGTTTACGAGTCTATACTTGTTAGGGGTATATAATGAACAATAATTAGAGTTAAATGTCATTTTCGTTCTTATAATTTGCCCTTTCTTATCTTTTTCCTTCATATTTTTAAAACATATCATTTTCATCCAATAGTTTGTAATATTTTTGTTATCATTTTATCTCATTGGCTTAACGTCTATCTATTTTCTATGTTAGCTTCAGGGGTATATCAGTCTTTTATCTTTCACATGTACAATGTATAGAAGTCTTGGTCACGACGTGTGTAAGGGAGTAGACTATATAGCCTCGATCTGCATGTGCCCTCTATGCATGTGTAAGGTAAAGATAGTCTTGCGTTATGATTGTATGGGACCTAAGGGTACGTTAATTACTATTAGACATTTCATTCACTTATTTATTCTTCTATTGTTAGTTTACTCAGTTTCTGTATTTTCTTTTTTAATATTTTCTTCTTTATATATTTGAAGTTATAATTACTATTACTAATATATACATTTTCAAACATTTTAAGAATAAAAGTGAATATTTTATTTATTCTTGTATTAAAGTATAAGTTTGTATTATCATTGCCAAGAAGATAGAAAAAAAATCGATAACGTACAAAAGGAATAACAGTTTCCAGTGGAAGGTAGCAAACTAAAACACACGTCGATAATTTTCCAGCTAATTAAATTCTATGGCCACCTAATTAAGAAGAAAAGCAGAAGAATATTGTTCATAAATTATAACTTGAAAGAAAATAACAATACAATTACAATTGAAGAATTAACGCACGAAGAAACATTAACTGATGGCTTGGGCCCATGTTTATTAATTACGGATCTCTTAAAATCAATTTTCAATTTTCCAAAATAAGTGGTTAATTTGTGGCCCTTATCCTACTGGTTAAGGGGAGGTGGTAAGGCTTTGTACGTCTTACCTGGAAGTCCTCGGTTCTATCCCAGGCATTAGCAGTTCTTGGGGGATTTATGGAGTTAGTTTAGAAGTAGAATAGATTTAGCCGTTCAAAAAAAAAAAGTGGTTAATTTGTGTCGCAATGATTGCTGGATTTTGGCTACGCTTGAATGTTCTTTAAAGTTTACTAAAGTCTCTCAAGTTGTTGGGTTCTTCTTTAAGTGTATATATTAATACTGTGTATGTAGCAACTAATGATCTTCTTAGTATTTATAGTGAATCTAAAATGATAAATCTCAATCAAGAACTTAAAAGGGAATAATAAATATATCGCATTAAACGTTTTCAATGGAATATATTCTTTTAAATCTTGTCTTGATTGCGAGTTGAAGTTTCAGTTTGTACTCCATAATAGGAACATCCACCGACAAGTTGCAATTGATCTACTTAGCACCCACTGATGAGTTATCATGATGACTCTCCTCACATCTATGGATGACCAACATCCCTTGGTGAACAACATCCATTGAGCCTCACCACCCAACATGTCCAGATCTTTCGCACCAGCTCATCAGAACCATAAAGGCGTGTCATGGCAATGTGAACATGTAAACTGCAAATTGCGTTCTTAAAATATCATATTTCGCTCATTGCCCACGCATCATGAACGAGTTAGGGACCTCACACCTGTTATGGTCATCATTTGTGTTTAACTTAAAGGAAACAATAGTAAAATGAATCTACCACTTATACATCACTTAAAGGTTTATCCACCTCCAATACCGGTTTGTATGATCTTGAAGAATATTTCATTAATATTGAGCAATTGAAGAAAATCTTCAAAATAGCTCATGATAAAGATTGATGAGAAGAAACCAACTAGAAAACCAACCCAAGCTCCCTTCCACGTATATAAACCATGATTGTTTTTCGTCTTCTTCATCCATGGCTTCTGACGGTGGGATATATAGCCAGTGGACAGGCGAGCCTAATTTGCATGCCACATAAACCAGCTGTGTTGTTTTCAAAACCATTCATCGTGTCCATTTACCCACTAATAGGGATCCTACCCGTCAACTTCTTTTAACTCACATCTAGAACTATAAGTTGTCCAAGCTTCACAAATGACTATGGAATCAAATCTGATATTTCATTGTATGACAAATCCAAGCTTTCTGTACTCTCTAGATCACCTAAAAACATCGGAATATGCCCTGAAACCACATTATGTGAAATGTTAAGCAATTTTAGAGCTTTTGAGGTTGCCTAATGATGTTGGGATTTCACCACATATTCGATCTATTTTGAGATGGACCATACAAACAATAGGTGTTAATGTTACGAAATGTCAAGCCTTGCAAAGATTTTTTCCAATTCACAATCAAGTCCCCATAATAAAAGAAGATATGAGATTCCTCAATGGGACGGGAAATAGGAAATTAAGGGTGTTGGTATGTTGAAAGTTCTGATCATTCTTGGAAGGTTCTCTATCTCTAGTGTGAAGAAATATGATCGAATTGACAAGAAATTAAGCTACAATTTTATTGATTGAGAGAGATTGGATTTACAGAATTGATACACACATATATAAACGAATGAAAAACAACTAGCCGTTTACAATCCTAACAAACTAAACGGAACTTCAAAACTTTGATAAACATTTACACTCTGACCCTTAAACTTTGATCCGGTTAACAATATTAACCCAAACTTCTTAACAGCTTGAAATGGGGATTTCTTCCAACACACTCCCCCCTAAATCCAATCTTTTATCTTGCCAACATTTAGAATCTGATTTCATCACAGATTGACGACAAACTAACATTAGCACCATGTGGTAGTGATCCAATGGATGTGCACACACTAGTGTGTTAGAATCTCATCTCAAAGTGACTACTTTGCAGATTTACTTTATCCTTTTTCACATCTGATTACCCCAAGCATTGACCTCAAATCTTCAAATCTTGTTCTTGCCAATGCTTTGGTCAATATGTCAGCCCTTTGTTCTTTTCCACTAACAAACTCTACATCAATCAAACACTCCTCTATACACTCTCTGATGTAGTGATACCTTAGATTGATGTGCTTGGACCTTCCATGAAAAACTGGATTTTTCATGAGAGCAATGGCTGACTTGTTGTCCACCTTGAGCTTGACAGCAACTTGCTTTACTCCAGTCAATTCTTCCAACAAATTTTTCAACCACACAGCTTGACAAGCAGCTGCATTAGCTGCAACAAACTCTGCTTCACATGAGGACAGAGTTACTATCTTCTGTTTTTGAGAGTACCAGCTTATAGCTCCTCCATTGAAATAAAATATATTTCCTGAAGTGCTCTTTCCATCCTCATTATTCACCAGATGATTACTATCTGTGAACCCAACTAGTTTCTGACCAAAAAGCCCCTGACCCATGTTTGCAGAATACATTAGCCCATACTCCATTGTGCCTTTCACATATCTGATGATTTGTTTGACAGCTTTCAAGTGATCTTCTTTAGGCTTTTCCATAAACCTGCTAACATAACCAACACAAAATGCCAAATCTGGTCTAGTTTGGGTCAAGTACCTAAGGGATCCTACAAGTTTCCTATAGATGCTGGCTTCCACTTCCTCACCACCCTCATCTTTTCTAAGATTTAAGCCAAATTCCATAGGAATCTTAGTAGGATTACAATCTTCCAAACCTGCTATCTTAATAAGTTTCTTAGCATAAGCAGTTTGCTTGACAACAATCCCTATATCCCTTTGGTCTACCTCTATTCCCAAG